>MJUU01006161.1:0-21428 GCA_002080025.1 Modiolus philippinarum | reverse complement strand
TTCCGTTTTGGTAGACTGTCATTTGACTAAGAAAATTGGTTACATCTGAAATAACAGATACTGTGTCGTTGTCCGGTGCTGCTCCGTCAGCTAGTTTATCTACTTTAAACTTGATTAAAAAATACCCATTATACCAGTCATAAAACGAAGCCTTATCATTTATGCTAAATTTGTAGTCCGTTTTTGTTTGTTGATGAGCATTTTGTGGAGACACTATAGGAGTATCTAGTAAAAAGTTACAATACTCATATCTATCACAGAACTGTGTTCCTCTAAACATTTTTTATTACTGGATTATTATTTTTATTTCTTATATAAAAATGATAGAGTTTATAAGCCTTGTCTTAAACAGGTTAAACAAGAGTCTTGAGCGTTGGAAAAAGAGTAAAACCTTTAAGATTTTTGTTTTACTTATGAGATGCTTAAACCGCAAGCAACGTAAAAAATGTGAGTGAACTAAGAATCTAGCCCGTTTTACCCGTCTCACCTGTAGTGAATAACTAAACCTACATGTTTGCTTATTTTCGTTAGTCCCGTAGATAGTAGTTAACTATGGGGGAAAGCCGTAGGTTTTCAAAAAACGTTTTTTGAAAACCGCAGATTTTTCCCCATAGTTAACTACTAAAATTTTCATCATAACATCACCAAGGGACAGCAAAGAGAGGATATTTTAACATGTGTTGATACAAATTTTCTTGGATGGTAATGATTTTCGTTAAGTTTGCAATACTTCAATATAAACAGTCGCTGTGGCGGACAAGTGGGTGCGTTTCTCCGTTGTAAATCCCTTTCTCCTTTCCTCCCTTTCCTCCCCTATCTCCTTTTCCTCAACCCCTTTCTGCTTTCTCCCAGTCTCTCTTTATCCTGTCCGCACATTCAAAGCCTATATATATTCCATTGTATATAAATGATGTTTTCTTTTCACTCAGTACTCAAACGAACATGTGTTTCATTGTCCGTGACCTTTAAATAGCTGCTACCAGATATTGTCGCAATGTAAGGGGTATTTGGAACGCCATTAAACATGTTTCAACCACCATTTATTTTACATTGCCTTTAGCAACCCAATACTATTGCGGTTTGCAATTTGTTCATTGGTTTTGCATTATTATCAATATATAATATCTTATTTAAGTCTTTTGAGAATGACGTGTCTGGTGGAGCAGTCAACCGCAATTTCTCCCCAACACTGTTGTCCTACAAGGTTTTAAAACAGACCCATTGAAGTCTGAAAATTATTATGTTTTTGAAAAAAAAATACAAGCCTCAAAGTAGACTTTTATTTATGGTCGCCAGTTGGCCACCATTGTCAAAGAATGGGTCGCCTATTAAAATTTTTGGTGGCCAGGCAGTAATGAAAGGTCGCAACAGATATTGTCGACATTTCTAAAGGTCGAAAGTTGTAATGTAAACCCTTTTAAGACTTTTTTGGGGTGATATCCCCGTGATATCTCGTTTCATTTCCAAGCTATGAGGAGCCCAACAGGGCCAAAATTGCAAGTTTTCAAAATATGTAAAATGATTGTTTTTAATCGGATTAGGATGGGATTTTCTTCTATGGATTCATCTTGTTGAAAGATCGACAGAATTGGCGTAGCTCCTACCGTTTCCGAGCTATAAGGGGTCAAAGGAGCCAAAATTGCAATTTTTCAAAATATGTAACATTTTAATTTTTTTATCGGATTTTGATGGGATTTTCTTCTTTGGATTCCTCTTGTAAGCTTTCTGAAGTATATCGACGAATTTGGCGTAGCTCTTTCCGATTCTGAGCTATAAGGGGTCAAAGGGGACAAAACTGCAATTTTTCAAAATAGATGTAAAATTTTTATCTTTTATCGGATCTTAACGAAGTTTGTTTCTTTAGACTCCACTTAACATAATGTTTAAGTGATATGTTGAGGGAGTTAGCATAGCTGTTAAGTTTCTGAGCTTTAAGGGGGTCAAGGAGGGCCAAAATTGCAATTATTCAAATTACCTAAAATTTCTATTTGCCCTTGGAGGTTGCCAACAGATTTAAGGTAACATCTTTACTATGTCCACAGTCAATTTGTATCAACACTTGTTCATTTATACCCCTGTTNGCGCTCCTTTATTTGACATTGCTGCCATGCACAAATAAACAAGACAATCTGATAAGGTTTACGCTCGTTGGGTTGGTCTGTAATGGAAAATGAACAATATTTTCTAAATTTAACCTTGCATTAAACAAATCGCTTCTGTATATAGTAGTTGCATTGTATGATCATTTACCATTTACAATATACGCTCAACAACAAAACAAACACGCCACTTATTTGTATTCCTATGTACCTTAAAATTCATAAGCAAATATCTCGCCCAACACTTATTAAAAAATCTTAAACTTTTTTCCACATTGTTTCTCTCATCATGGAGATAAAATTGTGGGAAAAAACGCAACATTTTTGAATTCTAAGTGTAATTTTCTCCAAAACAATTTTCAACCCATTGTGCTGCTACTTACAATATGTGGTTTAAACACTGTTTTTGTAACTGTGCACAACACAAATTCTGAAAAAGACCATTCTGAGAAAACCAATTATTGGACTTTTTTAGTACATGTGCAATACAAACCGTTGCTGTTACTTAAAAATGAAAAAAAAATTGAAAAAAAAACACGACTTCTTGTTCTCAAAACATGAAATTTAAAAAAATACATTAAAAGGGCCGATATGGTTAAAATATCTACGCAGTTAAACTGCTTTTAACAACTGGCCATTCCTTCTGTTGTTGAGTATATATATACTTGCAGTGTACAATGTTCTTTTATTTTGTCATTAAGATTAGAATATTTTTACTGTCCTTTTTTATGTGTTGCAATGTATGACATAGTGTAGAAAAACCATTTTAGGTTTTCAGAAAAAATATACAGGGAGCAAGAACCAAGGTTCTTTATTTTCACCTCAGGCCAAAAAAAAAAATTTAAAATTATGATGGTGGTGCAAAAAAATTTAAATAAATAAAACTATGATGGTGATGCACTAAAAATTGACTTGCATTCCTGCCCCCCTTGTGCATTTTTCATGAAAAAGTCCTTGACTTTTTTTGTATTTTTATACAAGACTCCTATTGAATGCGTTACTATATGGTTACCTAGACTATTATTGCTTTTTACTGTCATCTTTATAACTTGCATTGTACAACTAACATTTATTCCCAACTCGCTTAGAATTTTTTTTTCAAAATTTCAGTTTAAAATTTTTTTTTCTATGTCTTCAGACATGCACAATGTAATATGATGTTATTTTGATACTAATCCCCAATTTCCTCCTAATTTAAACTATTTCCTGGTTTTTGTCTAAAGATAAAAATAACAACTGTATAAATCATTTTAATTGTAAGAACAAATCTTATCATTTTTCAAAAATAAATTGAAATTGACGAAAAAAAAAATCTTTGATTCTCAAAGATCTTACTATAACATAAACATGATAAAAATTTAAAATATCAAACCCTTTTGTTAAAAAAAACTCAAATTATCTAATGAATGTTTACATATTATGCTACGCTCTGGGGAACCAACTTTTTCTATAATACATGTATATATGCAATGATTTAAATGGTCAGTTAGACTAAGTTAATTTTTTATCATTTTTATTTCAGTACATTTACCAAAATGTATTTCTGTTTCACTAAAAATAATCTTAATTCCATTCTCACCAAATTTGCATTTCTGTTGCTTTATCTGATGCAATTTTACTAATTTTTTGTTAAACTTGTAAAAATTGAAAATAAGTATTTGTTTAAATTTCAAAATATTGTATGCAAACATCAACATGATAAATGAATATTGTAATCACAAAAACAAAAAATCTTGAATTACAAAAAAAACACAAAATTTTTAACACCTTAAAACAAATGTATATTTGACTTGTAACTTCTGTTATCTGCAAAAAAATGCATTTTTGGATTCAAAAATAAATATACACAACCTTTTTTGTTTTAATTTGTTTCCTTTATACATTGTATCTCATTGCTCAACTCAAAACATTGAGTATAGAGGCTTGTGTGTATACATATTTCATGATTTGGTTTGATTTTTTTATTATTTTACTGTGCGCATACTCTTTGTTTTATGAATTTGCATGTTTATTGTTGTTTATAATGTTCGAACACGCTTTCAGGTACGTTCCCGTTCCTTGTCTTGTTTTTCTGTTATCGGTCATAACAATTAGAGTTGTCTACCATTAGTTTTGATTGACAAAATCATCGCTACTTGCGACAAACGTTAAAAATGGGTAAATTTAGTATTTTCAGGCCAATTCATTTAAAGATAAAAATTCCAATTTATAAATTCAGTTCATCAATTACGGGCATTATTATAATACAGAGTATAACGTTCCGAATGTCACGAAAATTACGAGTCAGTCGCCAGGTCAAAAAGGGGGAACTCTGATGTGTTCGTAACCCTCGCCTAAGTTGTTAAATGGACATAGTTCATTGTTTCAATAATGTTTATAGTAAGCACTGTCCTTGGAATAGTTTATCTGACGTGTTGCCGTCCTTGCACAGCAATCTTACAGCTATATGCATCATGTTTATATTTGTTTTCCATGGCAACATAAATCATCATATTTGTTTGTAGTGTTGAGAAAAGCTCCCTTCTTCCCCAATGACAATGATCAACTGTCAATTTACATTACATTTGTTCCCCATACCAGAGCTAGTTTCCGCATGTCAAATCAACATTGATTTCGCATTATTAAAGTGAGTTTTGTTTTGGGCTTTATACATGTCTGTTCGGATTACCTTTTAATTTCAGGAAAATAATAAATGACCTTATATCAGCAACTTATAACAATTTTATGATTGATTGAATATTGTTTAACGTCTACTCAGCAATATTTCAGCTATATCAAGACGAGAACATGTTTGTTGATAAATAATCACTTTGGGGTATGTAAATGGCCATGGGATGGGAAATTCTGACTGCCACTGGAAAAGTAGGGTGAAATCGTCAAGGGCGGGGAATTTAGCCTTGTAGCCGATCACCTACGGACCACCCCAAAAAGAGCTGACTACAAGGGTTCTTTAACGTGCAGGAAGCGTGGCATTTCTTCCAACACGTGGACCTGAGTTTACATCCCATCCGAAAGATGGGTTGTGTATTTATTAATCCCGCACAACCACGGAATGGGTCCAATTTCTATATCCCGGGACCCTCGGGGTCAGCCTCCGTTTAGGAGGGGTCACACCCCGCAAGCCGGAGATACTGGGTCCTATTTCTATATCCCGGGGTTCCCTCGGGGTCCTCTGTTAGGATGGCTCATACTCCAAGCTCAGAGGATGCTGCGGGCCTATTCTTCAGCCGGGACCGCGCACGGCGGAACAATTTTATGTTTCATTGTGTTATTATGCATGCTGTATTCACTTGAAGTGTGACCAGTGACCAATAAAGAAAAGTATTTATTGTTGTCATTTTAGATATAGTTATATTAGACTCAAGTGAACAGACAAATACTAAGATACTCAAACACTATACACATACTGAGCAAGCTCACAGATTGACGAAGTCCCTGAAAGATCCCCGGGTACCACATGTCAGAAAATAGCGGGAAGAAGAGCGGAGCAAACCCACTAAATTATCCGAATACAAGAGCTCATCCGACAGAGGAACGCATTCAGACTTCAAAAATTCAGTGATGATACATCATGTGTCCCACTCGTATGATGGAATTTGTTTGAACAATTTAAAATATGCCATAACTATAATAATGAAAGAGCAGCGGCTAATTTACCGTTTTATTTGTCAGGCCAAGCACTGCTCTGGTATCATAATATGAACCAGGTGACACAAAAAGACCAAGCCGCTTTGAAGGCAGCATTTTTACACGTCTGAAAACTAACAAAGAAATATATAAACTCCAACAGGATGAAAAAGAAACCGGAGGACAATATCTAACGCGGGTTCAGCAATTAGCAATGGGTGCAGAAGACCTTAGTCAGAGTGCTATCGTAGATCTGGCCATGAATGGCTAAAGAGAGACAATCAGAAACAATTTATTGCGAACCCAAAACATATGAGGAATTGCGCCGTGCAATTGAAGTAGCCACAAACATTTACGAATCAAATGGTACAAGTGCTAAATCATGTAACAATATTAAGTCAGATAACAATATTAAGTCAGATAACAATATTAAGTCAAATAACAATATTAAGTCAGATAACAATATTAAGTCAGATAACAATATTAAGTCAGATGAGTCTGTAACAAATATGTCAAAAAATGATGTTAATTCAATATTTATATTCAACTAAGCCCCTATCCAAACTCCTTACCATTTTACTGACTGCAGTTAGAGTTGAGTCAGATAACAATATTAAGTCAGATGAGTCTGTAACAAATATGTCAAAAAAGGATGTTAATTCAATATTTATTTTCAACTAAGCCCCTATCCAAACTCCTTACCACTTTACTGACTGCAGTTAGAGATGGTCTAAAAAGCTACTGCGAAAAAGCCTATTCCACGAGCGGCGTGAATCAGATGTGGATTCTTAAAAATTCCAAAGATCTCCTTGAACAGCACTCCTCAAACAGTCTCGCATACTGAAATAACATTCAAACTTATGATTTTTCTACCCTTTATACCACTCTTCCCGTAATAAACTTAAAACAGTAATTTCCGATCTGATACATCAATGTTTCTGTACCAAAAACGGAGAACGCTGGTATTCCTATCTAGTAATAGGAAAAGATAAAACATGTTTTGTTTAGAACCACACTGGGTCAAACAAGAAATACAGTGAAAATGACGTGATTAAGATGCTTGAATTTTTGTTGAATGTGGAGGCCGTGTTTTTCAACGGACATAGGGATTCCTATTCAAACAAATTGTGCGCCACTTTTAACTGACCTTTTACTTTTTTTCGTATGAATCAAAGTTTTTACAAGGGCTGATACATGTACAACAGAAACAAGAAGAACTAGCCCAGACTTTTAATTTCAGCTTCAGATATATAGACGATGTACTTTCTCGTAATAACCCAAGATTTAAAGAACACATCACACACACTATGATTCTTTCTGATTTATTATTAGTAGTATTATATTATATTTCAACAGTGTATATTTTGTTATTATTATATTAGTTGTGACCACGATTCCTGACAATAAATATCAATTGAAACCTGATCTGATTGATTGAATATTGTTTAACGTCTACTCAGCAATATTTCAGCTATATCAAGACGACAACGAGTTTTTTAATAAATAATCACTTTGGGTATGGAAAGGGCCATGGGACGGGAAATTCTGACTGCCACTGGAAAAGAAAGGTAAAATCTAAGAAGGGCGGGGGACCACTCTAAAAAAAGAGCTTGCTGCATTGGTTTTTTAACGTGCAGGAAGCGTGGCACTTCTTCCAACACGTGGACCTGAATTTACATCCGATCCGAAAGATGGGTTGTGTATTTATTCACCCCGCCTGATATATTTGAGCTTCAGAATAATGGCAAATAATGGTCATCTATGGAACGCCATAGCTGTCTTAAGTGGTGAAAAATCATTGTGTGATGTCGTTTTTTATTACGTGGTGTTGTTTTTTCATTACATTCTGTCGTTTTATCTTTACATTATGTAGAAATTGTATTACGTGAGGTCGTTTTATAATTTCGTGATGTCAATTATCTATTACATTATGTCGTGTTTACTTTACGTTTTGTCGTTTTAACATTGCGTTATGTCTTAAATACTTTACTTGTTGTCTTTTTTCTATTTCGTGGCGTCGTGTTTTCATTCCATGATGTTGTTTTTTATTACGTGGTGTCTTTTTTTCATTACGTTCTGTCGTTTTGTCTTTACATTATGTAGTGATTGTATTACGTGATGCCGTTTTATAATTTCGTGATGTCGATTATTTATTACATTATGTCGTTTTACCTTGACATTATGCTGTTATATCATTACGCTATGTCGTTTTACCATTACGTGTTGTCTTTTTTCCATTACGTGTTGTCATTTTTCTATTACTTGGTGTTTTTCATTACATGGTGTCGGTTTTTATTTGCTTATGTCATTTTTTGATAATGGGCTGTCGTTAAATAAGCAGAACATTCCTTAAGTTTTGGACTTTTAACGTTTTGTTAGAACATGTTGACGTACGGTGCTGTATTCATTACATGGCGTCGAAAAACCATTACGTGATGTCAAAACTTCATGACGTGATGAGGATAAAATTAAAGGGATTTTTCCCATATGACACCGGTTACGTATTGAGCGGGAAATACACGATAGAAGACGACAGTATGTCAGACTTACTGAAAGATGCCCTTGAAATTTGCGATTAAGGGACTTTATTCCCTAATAACTGAGAGATGAAGAGCTTCACCGTTTAGGGGTTGACACAATCGGGGACAGAGTGCGTCTCCGAGAGAGTGTCAAAACAGGTAGGCCTAGATCTATAAATGTGCAGCATTTAATTCACGTATTATGAACAAAACGTGTGTCTGCCTAGCCTTCTCAGAGGCGGATCCAGGACTCCAGTATTCAGTATTGGCGAAAAAGGGGGAGTGGTACTACGGTTCATGCAAATCCGGGTTCCTTCATCCAATTATCGCGTTTGCAAAGGGTCCGTTCGCCAACTTTATAAGTTCATAGATATTCGAGTATGTCTCTTGTAAAACTACCAAAAAATCATACTGATCTGCAGGGACAATTTATATATTCAGTCCCTGTGATCTGTTATAGATTTGAAATTTGACTGGCTGAATCACCTTTCGTGTGTCTCAGTATCAAAACTGCTTTGAATTGAACGGAATATTGCAACGAATCCATGTCAAGTTTGCCCCATTGTATACTTGCCCCCTCTATTTCCCCCATTTTCAATAAACTCGCCTCATTAAAAAATTTTGAACAAACTCGAAAACAAACTACAAAACATCGACAAGTCGCCCCATAAATTAACATATACGCATGTATATATTAGGTGACCTGTCCCTCAACTTGCCCCATTTTACAATAACCCCAGATAACTATATCCCCTTAAACCCTCACCCCCAAACCCTTATTATGGCCCTTCCCCTACCCATAAACTCTAACTATAATCATAAAAGTCAGTATTCAATGATTGGGCAAGTTGATATATACAGTCGAACCTCGTTGTGACGAACACTATTGTGTCGATAACTCGGATGTACTTATATGTTTAAAGGTGTAATACCACCATTGTTTTTTCCCTGTATGTCTTTGTTAAATTGTTCATTTTCGGAACACTAGCACATTTACCGTCGTTTCAAATAATCTGTCATTTATTATCTACAACAATGGATATTTACTGATGCTTCACTAAAAAAATCAGGACATGTTTCATGGCATAATAAAAAGTTCACTCTTCCCGAAGTAAACGTGTGTTAAAATGCTACTTTCGCTTTCAATTTCACCCCCAGGAAAGGTCATGTCCTTGTTTTTATCCTACCTTCTAGAAATAAAAGGAAGGTATCTTTTTGTTCCTAAGGTAATAAGCTTTCAAGAAATGAACCATTTTATTAAATTGAATGCATAAGCTGAATGCACTATTTCATTGAACTCCAACCTTTGCGGATTTATACACCCCATTATTACATGCAACGTAAACAAAAAAAGCTTTTAGTTTTCATACACCTAAAGAGACACTTTTTATGAATAGAATACATTTATATTTTACTTATGTATTTTGTAAGGTTTATTGAGGATTCCTGCAAAGTTTCATCAGAATCGATCGAACGGTTTTAGAGATATTCACGAAATAATAAGACCATAGCTTGCGGGATCGACAATAAAATGTAATACTTTTAAGAAAAGTTGATATCATGATATTGAAGAAAATAAATTTCAACAAGTGTACTAAATAAAACTTGCTTTAGGTCTAAAAGCATTGTTAAAACAATTTGTTTACCTGTAAAAGTTCATATTTTTGTATGTCTTACAGACACAAATCTCAGTCTGTATCAAAACTTCACATCTCCGATCCACCAAAAAAAAAAAATGGCCATAAGGGCCGAACATAGATTAATATTGGACCCTATGGGAAAAGCAACTACCCCCTTCGAAATAAATGAAGTGAATCTAACCAGACTTTTCAGGAATCATGTATGGAAGGTTCTTCACATAAATTGCCGAACTTTTTTCGATTCGCCAAAAAACATGGCCACCAGTGGGAACATAATTTAACATTGGACCCTATGGGAAAAGCACATTTGTACTGTCACCTGTGGAACGACTGAAGCGATTTAAACCAAACTTTACATAAACATGATATAAAATGTTATATGAAAAGACCTTTACCAAGAATGTTTAATTTTTATGATCCCTGGCCACTCTTGCAGGGTACATAAATAAACTTTGATCCAAATGTGAAAACACACTGTAAAAGATGCATATTACACTAGGGTATATATTCTCTGAAATCAGCAGTGCATTGGTTAGTCACTTGAATGCAAGTTTGCTTCAAAAGCAATTTCACAAGGTGAGCGATTCAGGCTCAGCCACTGAGCCTCTTGTTAGCTCACCTGGCCAAAGTCCATGTGAGCGTTTGCCATCACTTGGCGTCCGTCGTACCTAAACTTTTCACATTTTAGCTATCTCCTCTGAAACTACTGGACAGATTTCAACCAAACTTTACAGGAATAATGTATGTTAGGTCCTTTCCTAAGATTGCCCAAATTTTCCCGATCTACGAAAAAACATGGCCACCAGGGCCGAACTTAGTTTAAAATTGGACCCTATGGGAAAATACATATTTTGGCTATCTCCTCTGAAACCGCTGGACCGATTTGAACCAAACTTTACAGGAATAATGTATGTAAGGTCCTTTACTAAGATTGCCCAAATTTTTCCGATTCGCTAAAAAAACATGGCTGCCAGTGCAGAACATAGTTTAACATTGGACTCTATGGGAACATACACATTTTGGCTATCTCCTCTGAAACCGCTGGATTGATTTGAACCAAACTTTATAGGAATAATGTATATAAGGTCCTTTACTAAAATTGCCCAAATTTTTCCGATTGGCCAAAAAAACATGGCTGCCAGGGCCGAACATAGTTTAACATTGGACCCAATGGGAAAATACATTTTAGCTATCTTCTCTGAAACCACTTGACAGATTTGAACCAAATTTTACAGCAATAATGTATATAAGGTCCTTTACTAAAATTGCCCAAATTTTTCCTATCGGCCAAAAAACATGGCTGCAAGGGCCGAACATAGTTTAACATTGGACCCAATGGAAAAATACATTTTAGCTATCTTCTCTAAAACCACTTGACAGATTTGAACCAAACTTTACAGGAATAATGTATGTAAGGTCCTTCACTAAGATTGCCCACAATTTTTCGATCGGCCAAAAAACTTGGCAGCCAGGGCTGAACATAGTTTAACATTGGACCCTATGGTAAAATACACATTTTGGCTATCTCCTCTGAATCCGCCGGACTGATTTGAACCAAACTTTACAGCAATAATGTATATAAGATCATTTACTAAGATTGCCCAAATTATTCCGATCCGCCAAAAACATGGCAGCCAGGGCCGAACAAAGATTAACATTGGACCTATGGGAAAAGCACATTTTAACTATCTCCTTCGAAATAAATGAAGCGAATTTAACCAAACTTTTCAGGAATCATGTATGGAAGGTCCTTCACATAAATTGCTGAATTTTTTTCAATCCGCCAAAAAACATGGCTGCCAGTGGGGAACATAATTTAACATTGGACCCTATCATGAGAAAAGCACATTTTAACTGTCACCTCTGAAATGACTGAAGCGATTTAAACCAAACTTTATATCAATGTTTTATGAAAGGACCTTTACTAAGAATCTAATTTTTTATGATTCTTGGCCATCTAGCAGGGTACATAGTTAAACTCTGACCCAAATGTGAAAACCAACTGTAAATGATGCATATAACTCTAGGGTACTGTGGATGCTTTTATTTTCGTGGGTTCCAATTTTCGTGGTTTTTCTAAAATTATTAGATTCATGGGTTTTCTAAATTTGTGGTTTTAGTAATTCTCCATTGCAAGGCAACGCACAATTTTCATTTCGTTGGGTTTTTTATTTCCTGCGTAGAGACAACCACGAAATCCACGAAAATTGGAACCCCACGAACAATAGTGCAATCACAGTATACTCTCTGAAATCAGCAGTGCATTGGTTAGTCATATGAATGCAAATTTGCTTCAAAAGCATTTTAACCAGGTTATCAATTCATGCTCAGCCACTGAGCCTCTGGCTTTATTTAATCTTTGAAATCGCCTTATTCTGCAAAATAATCTTGCTTTTCCGTCTCCGTATCCAATATTTCACAACATTACTGGCCATTGTCCGCCATTGTTGTGATATGAAAATATTGAAGTAGAAGATTAGAAACCCATGCCATATCCAGTATCATGTAAAAGATAAAACATGGACACAAGTCTTCAATACAAACATCTATTCATCATTTATCACAAAGCAGCAGCAGATCCAGGCTTACTGCTGAGCCTATATGCTTGGTTCATATTTTTTCCAAAGGAAGGGACTGTGTGCATTATTATTATTTTTTTGCTTATTATTATTCTATAGCACTATCAATACAAGATCCTCATAGGTTAATCACGTTAGTATCTGTTGGGTATACTGCTACGCATCTTGACTGTATCTCAGGTAAAGAATTAAATAAATGATGAATGATGATTTTACTAGTATTTCAAAATTGATGACTTGAGTTTCTGTTGATAATCAGGTATTACATAGTGTAATTTAATGGGGATCTTGAATATATATATGATCTGTTCTATCTTCATTTGCATAATTTGAGTGGATTAGTGTAAATATATTTATGTATAAATAATATATTATTTATTCTTTATATTTTGCATGTTTCAAAGAGGTCAAATGGTGATGGTCTATCGGACTTTAAAAAATTATAACATTTAATTAATTTATTGACAATACGTCCCAATAATTTTACCTCGATATTATCTTCAATAAGGTAATTTTCATGATCTTAGGACTTTACCGTGTTTACATAATTGAATAAATTGTTTGTATTGTGGAGTTCCACATACCTTATTTCACTTAACAATGGCTTAGCGTAATAAAGACATGTAATATTGTTTCAGATTTTGATTTTTTTTGAAATGCTAACATAACTGAGCATGGGTAATGAAATTATTCAAGTAATAAAATGGGAAATGAACATAACTATAAGATTCAAAATTCATTTGCATGTGCATGTATTATATATATAATTTTAATTATTTTAACATGTCTAGAATGCTTGTTTTCGCCCTTTTGGAGAGCATTTTGAGCACATTTAATGTTAAGGTAATTAGAGTACTTGGATTGTCTTTATACTTTAAACTCCTTATGCTGGAGAGGCGCTGTCGCCTGAGGATTCAGGCCAGGTAAATATCAATGAATAAATGTCACAAACTTTTATCATATTGATTGAATGATTATGCAAAAATATCATAGTCCACATCAAGTTAATTTTTGGATTTTCACCCCCTGTCGTCCCATTTTTTTTAAGCCTCCTAATTTTGATGTTTTTTTTTAAATCTGGTTCAGTCTGATCAATATTCATTAACAATATTAACAACTTATCTCAACTATCCATGTTTATTTGCAAATGAAGAATACGAATGGTATCCACATCATCATGACCATTAATGCCTTTTTTCAGTCTTGATTAGTTTTCCAGACTGACATTTTAAGATATTCAAAAAATTCTTTAAATGTCCGAATTTTTTTGGTTTTCTTTGCAAGACATAGGTCATCCAAAATGAAAATCTTTGACAATATCCTTGCTATCTTCCTCCTCTTAACACATACTTTTATGCTGCTTCAGATGATAATTGGGTCACTCATTTAAGGCTACTTTCAATACTAATCAAGTCGTTAAGCATTACATCTGAGGTTCACCTCAAGTAGTAAACAGTTATTTTTTAATGGACAAAAATATGAGGTTCACCTCAAGTAGTAAACAGTTATTTTTTAATGAACAAAAATATTTAAAAAAAAAAAAAAAAAAAAAAATCAAAACATGCAAGATTCATTCAGAAATAATATTACGAGACATTACTGAATTTGTAATTTAATTTCAACAGGCGAGGCGTTTAGCTAGCGTTTCCTACTGTTCCCATCGCTTTAAAAGTTTTTTAAGAAATGTGCAGGATCTTGGTCTAGAACATGTTAGCATGTTTGAAATGCCAAACCTTAATACCGATCTTCATGCTGTTGCAGTGAAAATTTCTTTAGATAAAACGATCACATAATGTTCTCTATATTAAAAACTTGAACGACCAACTGCCTGTCCCGTTTATAATAATAGGCGATTTCAATGCTCACAGTTGAATGACAAAGGTAAAAAGACTGAAGACGTAATGTCGAAGGAAAGTGTACGTATTTTTAATGCTGGTACAAACACTTATTTGTACTTATGCAAAACCCTAATTCACAGTAACCTCCGTATTTTGTTATTTGAATCCTGTAAATTGGGCATACTCAAGTTATAGACCTAACTATAACTGAACCATCTCTACTTTTGAATTTCTATTGGAGTACACGATGATTTATGTAGTAGTGATCACTTTCTAACAACCCTTCAACATCTTTTTCTACTACTGGGGAAAAGTCAAAGCGCTTTAAATTTGATAAAGCTCTATATGAAAATGTATGTAGAGATGAATTTAAATCGGAATTGTTGAAAGATGTTCTTGATCTCTTAAGGCTATTCAGTGAAAAAATCATTTCCACAGCACATAAATATATATACCGAAAACCTCGGCAAAACCACAACGGCCTGGGAAACCTTGGTTTGCCGATGACTGTGATGATGCTCTGAAACATCGTAAAAAGACAGAGAAACTATTCAATAAACATCTTCGACGGACAATCTTATCAATTTTCGCATTTTTCGTGCAAATGCCTGAAGTGCCTTGAAAAAAAGAAGACGCACTTCGCGTAACTTTATTTCAAAATTAAATTGTCATTCCCCTAGGAACAAAGCATGGAATGTGGTACAAAAAATCAAGGGTAAAAATAGAAAAGCTAATGTCCATTAAATCAAAAACGGACAAGATATTTTAACAACCGAAAAGCTATTGCAAATAAAATTGAAGAAACTTTAGAGAAAAATTCTTCTAAAAATTTAGGACCCACATTCCAGAGAATTAAAGAACAAAAAGAACGAAACAAACTTAACTTAAAATATAAAAATTCAGAGGAATACAACAGATTTTTTTCGATGGATGAACCATCTAATTACAGACCATTAGCATTAACTAGTTGTGTCTGATAAGAAAATGGAACGGATGATAAACAACCGTCTTGTTGCTTTCTCGAATCGAACGGTCTTCTGTCGAACATCCAAAATTGAATTCGTCAAGGTCGGACCACATTAGACCATTAAGTTCGATTTGAAACATTCATTAGAAATGCTTTTAAAAGAAAGTGCATGCTGTATCTATCTTTTTCGACATAGAAAAGGCATACGATACAACATGGAAATATGGAATTTTAAAAGATCTTTTTCAAATGGGGTTGAGAGGAAGCTTGCCTAATTTATTGAGAATTCTCTCAAGGATCGAGAATTCAACGTCAGAGTCAATTCGACCTTTTCTGACTCCTTTGAACAAGAGATGGGTGTTCCGCAAGGAAGTATCCTCTCCTACATTATTTAGTATAAAAATAATTATCTTGGCTCAGGTCTTAAAAGATAGCATTGACGGAGCATTATATGTGGACGATTTCCTGATTTGCTATCGTGGTAAAAACATGAACAACATTAAACGCCAATTGCAACTACGTCTAAACAGAAGCGAAAAATCGGCAATTGAAAATGGTTTTAAATTTTCAAGATCTAAAACAGTCGGGATGCATTTCTTTTGTAAGCGGAAAATGCACCCAGACCCAGAGCTTAAACTATACAATAAACCTATAACTACCTGGTATATTAAAAAATGGCCAAGTTCCTTGATTTAATCATTGACAGCAAACTTTCCTTTCTCCCCATATCAAAATGCTAAAAAAATAAATTTCTCAAGGCACTGGATATTTTAAAAGTTGTTTTAAAAGATGACTACGGAAAACGTCCAAACGTTATAAAACCACACTTGAATCTGCTTATATAAATTTAGTCGAAAAAGCCCCTTTAGAAACTCAAAAAACTCCATAGCTATACCAAAATTGGCATTTCATTTTTAAATACGCAAATATACAAAGTTTGATACCAATCCTCTGGTAATCCAGCAGGATTTGCAAGAATTAAATCTCAACATCCTGAATACTTGCAAATTTACAGATGGCTCTAAGGATGGGGGACAGAGTGGCTGCTGCAGCCGTTTTTGGAAATCGTTCAGCAACTCTCTGACTACCATACTCTAGTTCCATAAAAGTCTAGCACAATGAAAAACATTTATAAGCATACATAGTATTTCTATCAGTTTTTAAATATTTTTGACTTATGATCTTCCAAACGTTTAGATTTTATCTGCACTGATGAGACAAAAGTTTTCGAAATGCGCATATGCAGAATCTAAATTTACAGTAACTTCGGTATTTAGTCATTTGAAACATCTTATCATTAAAACCAAAATATGTAGATTCAATCATCTGTACAGTGCGTTTGCTAAGATCACTACTTTTGGCAAAGTACATGTATAAATCATAATTCATGCTGAATCCTTTCCTTTTTTGTTTCTAAAAAAATATATATATATGTTAAATTATATATTTTATACAGTTTAATAACATAACATTTCAATTTCAGTTCAAACTAAATTCACCAAAGACAATGCTGCTGAAAAAGCAAAATCTATGGTACAAGCAGCCATTGTAAATGCCACATCTAACCCAATTGTTGTAATAGACAAAAAAAAATGGGTTTCAAAAGTTTAATTCTGTACTCGACACCCAAGCTTCAGATAACTGCATCAGTTTTTCAAAAACTCTGGTTGAAAAGATTTTGGTCCGTCATGTCTGGCATCACTGAAAAAGCAACAACAGATTCATTAGACAAAATGGGCAGTAAATTCCATCAATTTTCAACCGATACAGAATTCATTACAAAGCTAAATAATGGTTTAATTGAAATGGATATTGTATTAGACAAATCTATATTTTTTATTCATTGTTTGCTGGAAGGCCCAGCAAAAGTTTTTGTTCAAAGAATTGTTCAGGAACACAGTCTGGTATTTGAAATGCCAAATGAAAATCCAAGCTCTATAAAGCTGTCTGAACAAGAGGAACAAGCTCTTCGTTACACTGCAGGGTACATTATCCAAAGTATGCTGAAAATGTATACAAAAAGAAAGGAAACTAATAAGGTTGCTGCAGCATACTGCACAATCCTGTCATCATTGAACGAGTGAAGTTGTTATATTCGTACAACAAACTTTTTAAGTTACACCAGAAAACTAGTTGATTTGGCTAACAGAGGTGGTCTCTTTTATGTTGAAGATGACGTATTTATATTTTCCGTAGAATGGAAAGTGTAATTAAACCAAACTTTCAACTCAAACAGGTTTTATGAATATGAAAGAGAAAGTTAGACAAGAATTAAATGACAGCAGATTAGTGCAACTTGGCTGGGAATCAATTTGTACACTAGAATCACAAATGAGTAGTATGTTGTTGTCCGCTGTTATTGAACGTTGGATTAAACTTCGACTTCATGCTTATGCAGAAGCTTGTATTTTTCTGAGAAAAATAAGGAGTGAAAGTGTATCTAAAAAGGGTCAAAAGATTTTAAGAAAACAACTGAAGACGAATTGATAATACTTAAAATGGTGACCATCAATAGACAATCGGTTCAACTTCGTTTGGATATCTTGTTAAATACATAGTACATGTACAAGTCTATCCAAATTAATATACAAATTAAAATCATCCGAAACTTGAGTGAAAAAATCTAACATGAATAATATCAAGTCTGTTATCTCTGTGTTTTTGTTTTAATAATAAATACTAGTTTCTTTATACCTGCTATATTATGAATTGTAAGAAACATCTTCATTAATGATTGATTGATTAGTTAGAGTTTAACGCACAATGAGCAGTATTTCAGCTATATCAGGACGAGAACAAGTTAATCAATTCAAACAAATTGTAAATCAAAGAAGGAAATAAAGGAGGAGGGGACAACAGGGACAACGACTTTTGATTGCCACTGGAAAAGGGGAGTAATGGGTAGGGGTAGGGAATTTAGCCTTCTATACGACACCCAATGCGTCTGCTCTCTTAAGAGAAATATAGAAGGGTCTTTATACTGCATGGAGGGTGGCGTTTCTCCAAACAGTTTGGATAAAATGGTTCGCGGTCAGGCTTTCCGTATTGTGACCTTACT
Source organism: Modiolus philippinarum (assembly GCA_002080025.1). Lineage (NCBI taxonomy): Eukaryota > Metazoa > Mollusca > Bivalvia > Mytilida > Modiolidae > Modiolus > Modiolus philippinarum. The sequence goes on along the minus strand of MJUU01006161.1, from coordinate 3,101 downwards.
ACCCCGCATAGACAGGGCGTTCCCCTATCCACCAACTGGGGACGCGCCCGGCAGCTCTGTAGCCGGAGACCCTGAAAACCGCTCAAGAAATTGAGGAGTTTTTTATAATGCAAAATATCATTAAAGCTGAAGCATCGAGAAATGAAACCGCCATAATTAAACTCCTTTCTGTCCAATGACATCAAAACAAGCCTTTATAGTAGTGCATTAAATAGATTTAGTGCAATCTGTCCAAAGTATGGATACTTTTTCCAAAATGTTACATACAGTTGGTTGAACGCTCAACGTTACAACATGAACGGAACGCGAACGGAGTGTACACGCGAGTGGAGCGAACGGAAAACGGAATGAATTACACGCTTCAAACGATTCTTTCCATTTATACACGCTTCAAACGATTCGTTGCATTCATACACGCTTCAAACGATTAGTTCCATACATACACGCTATACACGGAACATCTACACCGAATGAACGAAATGAATCATTTCAACCGTGTATTTCGCTCATATCGTGTGTGTACACGGTATGAATGAAATACACGCAAGAATGTTAATTTGATTGGCTAATGTGAGAATTGATAAAAATTGCAAATTTGTTGAAAAAAAAACGAAACTTATAATAATTAATCTAAACTCTTTGAATGACGGTAAATTTAATCAAAATTATTTTAATTCTGAATAGATAGTAGTTCTGTTTAACACAAAAAAGTTCCATCGGAGATTTTTCAAAGTAAAACCTTTGCGTTCTGTCATACAACTGGCAGTCTTCGGTTACATAATTTTGGAGAAACGGGACCTGGGTTGGATCCAGTGGCAACAAGCAACATGATACTAGGACAATGTTCAACTTTGTATTTGATAAATGGCGACTATGGCGTAACATTTCAATAAAGAGTTGAACAAAGAACATCTCAAGGACCGATATGATTTTTTTTGGTTGATCATGCAAGAAGATCGATTTATCAGCATACAAAAACATCACTTTCTTATGAAACAAACATATAGTATTCAGATTCATTTGCAGTCCTTTCTTTAACACTTTGTTTGTGCTATGTTTCAAAAGGTTTTAGCACTATATAGTTTTTCGAAAAGTTGCATTTATCATCAGAAAAAACAGTGTAATAGTACCCTGGACATGCTATAAGGGTAAAGGGGTCAACATCTTTGAAAGGGTAAACAATTTTCAACAATATGGCCAACCAGAAAGTAAAACACCGCCATGCGCGGTCCCGGCTGAAGAATAGGCCCGCAGCATCCTCTGAGCTTGGAGTATGAGCCATCCTAACAGAGGACCCCGAGGGAACCCCGGGATATAGAAATAGGACCCAGTATCTCCGGCTTGCGGGGTGTGACCCCTCCTAAACGGAGGCTGACCCCGAGGGTCCCGGGATATAGAAATAGGACCCATTCCGTGGTTGTGCGGGATTAATAAATACACAACCCATCTTTCGGATGGGATGTAAACTCAGGTCCACGTGTTGGAAGAAATGCCACGCTTCCTGCACGTTAAAGAACCCTTGTAGCAAGCTCTTTTTGGGGTGGTCCGTAGGTGATCGGCTGCAAGGCTAAATTCCCCGCCCTTGACGATTTCACCCTACTTTTCCAGTGGCAGTCAGAATTTCCCGTCCCATGGCCATTTCCATGCCCCAAAGTGATTATTTATCAACTAACTTGTTCTCGTCTTGATATAGCTGAAATATTGCTGATTAGACGTTAAACAATATTCAATCAATCAATCAGAAAGTAAAACACACATCAGTTGTGAATGCGTCAAAGAGACTTTTCCATAACCTTTTTTTTATTAACTTCCACCTTTAGTAGTTTAGGTCACTGTTTTTTAATATTTGGTTTAATGAACTTATTCCGAAATGTTGGTGGGTAGAAGGAAGGACAAAAATAAAAAATAAAATTCAAGAAAAATTTAGGTCGGGCAGAAAACTGTAATTTGGATTAAGATAATAGTTTTTTTTTTAAAATTTTAGACCAAATATTTGTAGGGTTGGAAAAAAATTCAAAAAGCAAATTTTTTATTCAAATTTTGGCCTAAATATTTAAGGTAGGAGGGTTCGAAAACTAGAAAAGAAAAAATCAACGGCCTGACAGGGAAAAAAATATTCGGCTGTCTTGCCTAAAAGCAGAGCAATTTGAACACCTGCATAATGCGATCATGTAACCTGTTCGCCGAATTTCATATGGACATTTATAAATAACAAAATATCTCCGTTTCTGTAAATTTGGTTTATGCATATGGCCATTTTGACCAATTATGTGTCAGTCTCTTCAGTGCAGATCATATCAAAATATTTGGTTGACCATCAACCAATTATTTTCCTCAAAATGGAAAGGGACTTATTTTGATTAAGTCAAATACTGTGCATAAAATTTATAAAATATGTGAAGGCGATTTCAAGTTATCATACAACATAGAGCTATTTCATGCCGGCCCCTAACATTGATTGATTAGTTAGAGTTTAACGTCCAATGAGCAATATTTCAGCTATATCAGGACGAGAACAAGTTAATCAATTCAAAACAAATTGTAAGTAAAAGAAGAAAGAAATAAAGGTGGAAGGGACAACCGGGGCAACGACTTTTGATTGCCACTGGAAAAGGGGAGAAATGGGTAGGGGCAGGAAATTTAGCCTTCTATACGACACCCAGTGCGTCTGCTCTCTTTAGAGAAATATAGAAGGGGTCTTTATATTGCATGGAGCGTGGCGTTTCTCCACACAGTTTGGCTACAATGGTTCGCGGTCAGGCTTTCCGTATTATGACCTGACTACCCCGCAAAGACAGGGCATTCCCCTATCCACCACCTGGGGACGCGCCCGGCAGCTCTGTAGCCAAAGCCCCTGAAAACCTATTCAGGTGCCGGGCCGGCCCCTAATAAAAAGGCTGTAGAACAGTAATTACAATTGATGAGAGGGGTATATCTTGATATCGTTATTTTGTAGTTAATTAAATTCATGTTGATGGTTTCTTGCTTAATGCAGAGACACGTCTCTGCTGTATGGTTATATTCATTGAATTGGGATTCATTGTCTTGTATGTATTAATAATGGTTAATAACACATGAAGAATTGAGACGGAAAGGGTTTG
>MJUU01006158.1:174487-188709 GCA_002080025.1 Modiolus philippinarum | reverse complement strand
GCCGGCGCCAACCTCTAATCTTGCTGTCAGGAGGGTACAATTTGCGTTATCTGCGTTTAATTTGAATGTATCAAGTAACAGAGGATTTTGTTCTTGATTATTATGTTTTCCGTTTCTTTGTAAGAATATGATAACGTGTTTCGGGTGTTTTATTCCTGTTGTAATACGAAACGACCCTTCAAAAAGCTGCTTAGTCAGGGATTTGTTCCCAAAAGCTGCTTAGTCAGGGATTTGTTCAGCCTTTGTTACTTTCATCCCTTCAGAAATTCTATGGCCGTCACCATGACATCATTGACAGATATGACGTGTCTGTGTCCCAAATGAAAACGGACATTTTCAGCTAGATTTCACGTCTTCACGGATTTGACTCAACCCCGGATTGACTCACTGATAGTGTGACGGGTGCCGCTAGCGGAGCAGGACATGCTTACCCTTCCGGAGCACCTGATGTCACTCCCGGTTTTCATGGGAGTTCACACTATGAGTGCCTTAGTTCTTAATTTTATCTTTTTATTTCCGTGCATTGTAGCTGTCTCACGTCCTTGTTTTGTCTTTGTTTTTATCTGTTACCGTTTCTGCCATGTCTTTGGACTTCGAGTTTTGTAGTCATCGCTTCCCTTGTTCCTTCGGTATTCTACTGCCGTTGTTTTCAACAGATTGACTCGAGATATTAGTGTGAATGGATTCTCTTAAGTATGTCCANCGTCTTGGTTTCATGTAATTTTGTAACACATCCGTTAAACCAACAGAATTTAATTTTAGTCTAGGAATCCAAAGTTCAAAATGTGTAATTACAACTCTACCGTCATCAGCGTCATCAGCGCCATCAGCCTTGTATAATAAATAATCATCGTTGTTTATTATTACCGTTATTCCCAACTGTGCCGGGGGTAAAAGATTTTGTTCTAACGAGGCGAAGAACGAAAATCTATTTAGTGGTATTTCTGCTGTTACTTCTGCTCGTGCGTTAGTTAAAGCTGTTCTCGCCTTAAACCCTGTATTAGCATCAACAGCGGTTGCAACATTATCAGGGTAAATAAAGCTGTTTTTGCCTAAGCTGTTAACATAACCATCTGAAAGTGTAAGCAATGATTTGACGTGATTTGCTACAGATAAATTATTGCAATTGTACACTATTTTTCCGTTTTGGTAAACTATCATTTGACTAAGAAAATTTGTTACATCTGAAATAACAGATACTGTGTCGTTGTTCGGTGCTGCTCCGTCAGCTAGTTTATCTACTTTGAACTTAATTAAAAAATACCCATTGTACCAGTCATAAAACGAAGCCCTATCGTTTATACTAAATTTGTAATCCGTTTTGACTTGTGCTTCTCCATTTTGTGGAGTTCTTATGGGAGTGTCTATTAAAAAGTTACAATACTCATATCGATCACAGAACTGTGTTCCTCTAAACATTTTTTATTACTGGATTATTATTTTTCTTTCTTATATAAAAATGATAGAGTTTATAAGCAGTGTCTTAAACAGGTTAAACAAGAGTCTTGAGCGTTGGAAAAAGAGTAAAACCTATAAGATTTTTGTTTTACTTATGAGATGCTTAAACCGCAAGCAACGTAAAAAATGTGAGTGAACTAAGAATCTAGCCCGTTTTACCCGTCTCAGCTGTAGTGAATAACAAATCTTACATGTTTGTTTATTCTCGTTAGTCCCGTAGATAGTAGTTAATACCCTTTTTGATGCACATTTCCCGAAAAACTTTTCGGAAAATGTGCACCCAAAAAGGGTATTAACTACTTTCGGTAAGACCAAATGCTGATTATCTTCTGTCTCTTACATTTGTCACATGTATCAGGGAGTTGCCTCTCATTCAGTGTTTCGTTCAGCTGGAGAACCCCGTATTGAATCAATGTATAAAAATTTTATTTTCAGTCAATGGTCAAAATATTCTACAATAAATTTACCTCGTTGGGATACTTCAACTGAAACGGGGATAAAAAGCATGGAAATTAAGCTGTAAATTTGATTTCAATGCTATGATATTTTCACAATATTCAAAGATTTCGTCGAAATCGTGCAAGCTGATTTTTGTACTTGTACACATGTACCTCTCAAAAATAAAATCCAATACATGCCACACTTGATATAAGAGAAGATCATGGCTATAAAACGCCTTCTGTTTCCATTATTTGAGCCATTTTACAGAGTTTTGAAAGAATGTACTACTCGAATGACACCTAGATCCAAACCTTATTTTTTGTTGCGAGAGCATAAACATTTGCTTAAAACATTAACATAGTACTTCGGTATGAAGTTATTTGTTACCACTGGGTCGCTGTCACTGCTGGTGGACTATTTGTCCCCCGAGGGTATTCACCAGCACAGTGGTCAGTACTTCGGTACTGACCCGAAAACCGAATTCTATTTGGAACCTTACACAATCTAAATTTTTGTATTCTTTTTAAAACTAAGGAGTATCTCCCTCATGCAAAGCTCTGTCCTTAGATAATTTTAGCTTTTCCATTTAGGTCATTTTGTTTTTTTTGTTTTTTTTTTTTTTTTTTTTTTTTTTGTTTTTTTTTCCTCTAACAGTTTTTTAAACATCTTTGAATTGATGGTCTTCCACACGTTTAGATTTTATCTGCACTGGTGAGACATCGACAAGAGTTGAATCATAGTTTTTCGGAAGGGAAAATGCCTGTCGTTGCCAGTTTCTCTCCGTTGCCGGTGATAATCAGAATTCTTTGGCTCGTACCTTAATTTCTTTCTTTTAGATTTTTTTACTTGATTCACCTGATATATCTGAAATACCCACCGACGTTTATCAAACAAATTATTTACTTTGTGATTACTTATGAAAATGGTTACAAAGGCAAATATTATGTACATGATCTTAAAGCTGAAAGCCTTAGAATATTTTGACAACATGATTATGTCCAATTATGAATATTTTATTTTAATATTTGACTCTATTAGCTTTATGCGAATTACGCTTTTAAGTTTTTACTTTCGTTCCTATTTAGCTATCTACCACATCTAGATTATATTATTCCGGTCAATTTCTCTTTTTAAGTAATTTTTCGAGGAGAATAAGATTCATGAATACCAAATTTTCCTGATCAAGAGTTTTAAGATGAATAAGCAAATATCAAACATCCAGGTGATTTATATTACTTGTTGATGTTAACTCTTATCTACCAGTTGTTCCCTTTCTGCTTTTAAGTTAATATCTGTGTTACACTCTGTCTAATGAATCTTTCAAAATTCACATGGATACTGCCGTTAGATTTTATTGCAAGAAGGCCGAAGTCAGAGGTTTGGGTACCCATAAAACGGTTTAACCCTATCGCTTGCTTTTCTGAGTGCCGGTACCAAGTCTGGTTGTCCCGATTGTTCCTATCGTTGTTTACGTTTGTCTTTTGTGTAAGTGTTTTCTCAAATGGTGAATGAAAGGATATGGAGTAAATGCACATGAGACAAAGTCTCTACAAATACATGGTAAAAAACAAGCAAAGGAACAACGCTTTTATTGTTGTTCTTCATCTTGAAGTCACCATGAGGCCTTCAACAATGAGCTTTGCTCATACCTCATAGTAAGTTCAAGACGGCCCCTAGCACCGGTTTAAGCGGGGTATTCTTTGCTAATTGCCAAGCAACGCTACATCCATGTCTTCATTGGTCATAAGTGCGGGATTGACAACAAACATTAATTAAACTGGCAAAAAACTCTTACAATCGCTGTCATCCTTTGACCGACAAAAGCACTACAGTCTTAGGCTAGTGGACGATTACATCATATAGACAAACACAGGGCACTCATCAAGTCGAATGTAAGAAAACTTGGCGTTATAAGATAGTGAGATGTGGGCACTTTAAACAAGCAAATTGTAGCATGTAATTTTAGATTTCAGCCATTATAGATGCTTCCTTATAATGAATAAAAGGATATGGAGTAAATGCACATGAGACAAAGTCTCTACAAATACATGGTAAAAGACAAGCAAAGGAACAACGCTTTTATTGTTGTTCTTCATCTTGAAGTCACCATGAGGCCTTCATCAATGAGCTTTATATTCTTTTTTTCACAGTCATTTCCAAAAGTGACCTCATGAAAATGAAAGGAGTGAAAAGGTAGGCTCTACAAGAGTACAGCGGTGCAAGTATCATTAATGAGCCGGTGTCTCAATAAAAAGTATATAAATTGTATGATTCTGCATTGATAAAAGGGTTATAAAAAACAAAAATATACAATATATATTTTTATTTACAATATTAAACATTGTTAAAAATAAAGATATTGTTCATTATTTTACTTTCATCAAGTGTGAAAAGGAGCAAAAAAGTTCCAAAACAATTTCCTATGCCAAATTTCACCATATCTTTATTGAAAATGTGATGGGGGTGTAGCCCTCCATAAACACTAAGAAAGGTCAAAATTTGATCATCATATTCTGCGTGTTTCTATTTTTCTTTCAACTTCCGTTACCTATGTGTAGGATTAAGCGCTCGTAGCGCGCATCGGAAGGAAGTTGAAGCTTCATGGTGCTCATGGAGAAATTCTGATATGAAAGGAGAATAACGAAATTGTATTTGATACATTTGTAATAAACAGAGCTATGAAATTTTATAGACAAAATAAAAAGTAGGATTCTTTGTTTTTTCTTTCAAAAGTACACGATTTCCTCGGAAAGCCGGGGACAATCTCGGGTAACGAGATCTCGTTTCCATAGCAACAATATCAGACGGCGCGATGTTTCACGCGATCTGGCGTACTTTTATTCTGAGATAATTCAATATTCATTAGAAAATTTTAATTGTGTACGTTTTTGCGGGAAATAACCAACATAGATATTCTGGAAAAAACGTTTTTCACACTTTATATCACTTTGGATTTTTTTCCAGAGGACAAAAAGGGTGGAAAAAATTTCAAGAAATTCCCTCATTCAGGAAAGCAAAACATCCTTACCCTTATCAATTTTGTATATTGGTGCATTGGTAAATGATCCAGCTACATTCAGTGCTCAATTGTATTTCCACAAGTAAAATTTACCTGTGCATTTCTCGGACCATTTGATTTTCAGGGGGTGGGGAGGGAGGTGGTATTTTTTTTTAGAAAAAAAAATCTTGCCCCATTTTTCCCCCAAAATTATCTGACCAGCATCTGGGTTGAGAAAAATATCTTGCCTTGATCGTGTCCATTAGAAAAAAGCCTGGCTCAACATAAATTCCTAGCATAGTGTATATGGTAAAAAATAATTTTCAGGCTCGGGTAAAATTACCAGGCCCCTGAAATCAAATGGTCCATGAATGAAATGGCAGTTGTTTAAAAAATTCAACAGAATTCCTTTTTTGGCCGATTTTCATAAAATTTGAATTGATAAAAAGGGCAAAACATGTAGATTGTTATAGCAATTTTTTTTATCTATAGTTTAACAAATTTGTACGTGAGAATGAGTTTCTCCAGGGTTTTCTTAAGTGTATTATTCAATGTCCTATTGGTGGCGTTGATCAGGATTCGGCATGACTGTAAATACAAAAATTCAAACGATTTTAAATGTGACATACGGTTTGATGACCAAACACCATCATACATTATAAATGATGGGCTCATAGATATAAATGATACTTTATCATACACTTCTGATGTTTTGGACACTTCTTCAGCTGTCTCGCATACCAAGAACAGAAAAAACATTCCTATTTATGCAGAAATTTAAAAATGACGATAAAGTCTATAAACTCGATTTTAGTTGTGGATGATTCTGCACCAATGACACAATTAATGCATATGCATCAGACTGTTGTTGCACATCTACCTGTTATGTTAGTACTAAGGCGAAGGCGCTACATTCGGATTTTGGTCCTGTACTATGTTCATTGTAAAATCGTATTTGGCTTCTCATGATGTTTCCAGTGGTTGTCTAATCTTATTCCAAATTCCATGACTGTTTTTCCAGATCAAATACTACTTGTCCTGGCAGGCTATTACAAATATCAACTACCCTTTTTGGGCAGAAGTACTTGCGGACGTTTAACTTGCATGTTTTTTTTCTTAATTTTTATCATCTTTTTTGAGTGACACCTTGTGCTTGACTGTGTATTCAATTCGAACATTCCAAATGTTGCCTGTCACATTGTCATATATTATCTAATTTAAGATTTTGAAAACCTCAATCATATACGTCCCTTCTAGCCCTACTACTTTTTTTTCAGCTCACCTGGCTAATGCTTAAACTTTTCATTCAAAGATCTTCTCCTCTGAAACTACTTGGCAAAATGGAACCAAACTTGGCCACAATAGTCCTTGGGTGGTCCCCTACAAAAAGGTGTTTTTCAGGTCCGTGCGATATCCAAGATCGTCGCCAGCGGGAAACATAGTTTTAACATTGGACCCTATGGGAAAACACATTCAAAAATCTTTTTCTCTGAAACTATTGAGCCAATTTGCACCAAACCTGGCCATAATAGTCCTTGGGTGGTCCCTTACAAAAAAGGTGTTTTTCAGGTCTGTGCGATATCCAAGATGGCCGCCAGCGGGAAACATAGTTTTAACATTGGACCGTATAGGAAAACACATTCAAAGATCTTCTTCTCTGAAACTACTGAGCCAATTGGCACCAAACTTGGCCACAATAGTCCTTTGGTGGTCCCTTACAAAAAATGTTTTTTCAGGTCCGCTCGATATCCAAGATGGCCGCCAGCGGGAAAAAAATAGTTTTAACATTGGACCCTATGGGAAAACACATTCAAAGATCTTCTTCTCTGAAACTATTAGGCCAATTGGTGTTTTTCAGGTCTGTGCGATATCCAAGATGGCCGCCAGCGGGAAACATAGTTTTAACATTTGACCCTATGGGAAAACACATTCAAAGATCTTCTCCTCTGAAAGTACTGACCCAATTGGCACCAAACTTGGCCACAATAGTCCTTGGATGGTCCCTTACAAAAAAGGCCACAATAGTCTTTATGTGGACCCCTGAAAGGAATTTTTTTTTCAGGTTTCCACTTTATCCAAAATGGCTGCCAGCAGGGAACATAGTTTAACATTGGACCCCATGAGGAACACTTACAGCGGTTTTCTTCCCTTAAACTAATTGGGCATATTGGAACTATAGTTTAATTATATACATGTATATTGGCTCTTTAACATAAAATGTCTATGTTAATCAAGGACCAGGTGAGCGATACAGAGGCTTGAGAGCCTCTTGTTTAATTTCAGAATCCCTTGCCTTTGTTTGTAATTTATATTTTTAAGTGAGGGGATTGGTTTGATAGCTCGCTTTTGTACATTTCTATTTTTCAATATCCCCTTATCTATACGGAGTCAAGACTGCTGCATTTGTGCGGATGGAACTCGAGTAACCGTGTATTTAAGCAGTTATGAAGTCCATCTGAAGTCCTAATCTTGTTTTTCATTTCCCTATACACCCTTAGATGGGACCGGAGGGGTCTCATCCCAGAATCCCGACTTTATTTTTACTAAATTCCCGAACTACAAAGGAACTTGAAAACTGATGAAATCCTGCCTGATTCCTTTATATTCATTTCCCGACATCCCGGGCTCAAATAATAGAAATCCCGAATTCCCGAGCTTAAAAACTTCTCGGCCAATCCATGCATCCCGAAAAAGTTGGACCCCCTTTCCCACCCTTGTATCATGAGCAAATAAGTATGTGCTTGAGTTTATGCAATTATGCATAACATTTATGTAAATTATGGGTTTGAACTTCGAATTTTTTTTCAAAAAAATTAGTTTTTCCTGCTGAACCTGTTTTTCTTTAGAAACCATTGCAACTATTGAACTTATATTTTTGTGCGAGTTTACAGATGAATTTCGTCTTTCGAGCTTGGTTCCAATTCACTTATTTTTGATGGGGTATGGGCTTTTGAATAAGAAAACTTATTTTTTTCCTTTTTTGCTGGTGAAATAAACAAAGCCTTCTTTTACTGGTAGGGACTTGGTTCGTTGTTGTTGTATATTACTGCTACGCCCCCTCATAGGTCACACCTATTTTCATATTAATGATAAATAAATGATAATTCCGAGTGATTGCATTTGTAATAACCATCAAAAACCTCATTTGAGATAATGAACAATATTATTTTTTTCTAGTATTTTTTAAAATTGCTGTGATTTGAATTGATCATGAAAATCTTAAATCACTATACGAAATAACAAAGGTCTTAAAAAATGAAGAAATATTTTTTAAATGTTTTCTTATTTACATGTAACTAGTCGGTTTATTTTTATATGTCTTAAAGAATTTTTTTTATTCCAAGACTCTTTATTGAAAATACAACTGCAAAAAATACCAAACACTAAACCAGATAAAACTTGACTATCAAATATTTTATCAATCGGTTTTAGACAATGCTTGTCTATAGCTTCTGTAAGTCTCGTACAATTTTGAACTTCGGGGATTTAAAACTGTACCCGGAAGTTACATTTAAACAATGATACATGACGTTTCGAACAAAAAAATTGAACGTCATAATACTAGGACGGCATGTTTTGGCGGGAAGCGTTTTCCGATTGCCTGTTTTATCGTGAATTCTCGTTAGTCACACGCCGAGACTTACAGACCTTATTCCCAATTCCGTTTGTTGAAATATTATTTAATGATTTGATCCATTGTTATTATATTCCATGTCATTATTCATAAATTTGATCCACGAAATTAAAATTAAAAGAGGAAAACGATTAAAAAAACAATTGTTCCCTATTTAAGTTGGTCAGTACATGGATTTATGGACAAGAGAAATGTATATGGACATTCGGACTTCGTACTTGGTCGATATATTTTTCTTGTGCAGTCCATAAATTTCTGCATCGATCTCAACAAATACTAGTAGGCTATAATTATATAATGATAATGAACAATAATACATTTGTGATAATGAACAATAATACATTTGTGATAATGAACAATAATACATTTGTGATTATGAACAATAATACATTTGTGATAATGAACAATAATGCATTTGTGATAATGAACAATAATACATTTGTGATAATGAACAATAATACATTTCTCATAATGAACAATAATACATTTCTGATAATGAACAATAATACATTTCTGATAATGAACAATAATACATTTCTGATCATGAACAATAATACATTTGTGATAATGAACAATAATACATTTCTGATCATGAACAATAATACCTTTCTGATAATGAACAATAATACATTTGTGATAATGAACAATAATACATTTCTGATAATGAACAATAATACATTTCTGATAATGAACAATAACATATGTGTGATCATGAGCAATAATACATTTGTAATGATGAACAATACCGTATAGCGGGTAATTCTCGCGGTTGCCAAATTTCGCGATTCATTCAATGAAGAGGAGTATTAAATTTTAGCGGTCATTTATTTTCGCGAATTAAAAATTGTGCAAGGGAGAGATATGCATAAAGATATACTGACTTTAATTTCGCGAGTTTTTATTTTCGCTCTTCCAGAAGCCTCGCGATTATAGCGAAAATTCCCCTCTATACAGTTGTACATTTGTGATAATGCACAATAATACATTTGTGATGATGAACAGTAATGATAAATATTTGACAATGAACATTAATAACACATTTTGATAATATGCGATTATTTACTGAAGAGAGAATCTTATGGTTCCCTGAGGTAAAATCTTTTCTCGCGCAAGGCAAACAAAAAGAGGGATATGAATAGTTGGTGATTTCGGAAACCATTAACTTACTGAGGTTTTAATAGCTATCATTCTGTGTGTGTCGTCAGTCTAATGTAAAAGTTTCATTCAAGGGCTTCCCTTAAAGTACTGATTGGAATTAAAAATGGCCAAAAAAAATCCTCAAGTGGTTTCATGTAAAAAGCTGTTTTGGTGTTTGCACCTAATCGAACATGGCTGCCATCAAAAATTAAGTTCAACAATACCCCTTATGGAAAATTATTTTTGATTCCTTTATAATCATTTAACTTGAAATACTGAAGAAACTCGAATAATGGGCATTTTATTCAATGTCAAATACCAGTGTGTGACATTAATGTAAACATGGCCGCCATGTTTGTTAATATTAGCGTAGTCCGGTAACAGCTGTTCATCCATCGTATGAACGAATCTGGACGAGGGGAATATTAACAATATTAGCCAATCAAAAAAGTCTTTTACTATATATAGGATTTATAAAAAAGAAAAGAAATAATTGTCTTAAGGGATGATTTTGGGGGGGATTGGTTGGGCGATTTTGTAAATAAATAATTTAATCTTGGTGCCATTGAAAATAAATATTTTATTTCTCCCTGTCATGAAAATACATTAAACTTGATTGGAAGGATATTTTTGTTGTAAATTCAAATAAATAATTTGTTGTGACATTTGCTGAAAATAAATAATCTGTTCGAGATTTTCACTAGAAATATCTTCTGTTATGAGACGTTGATAACGTTACCATTATTAAATAAAACAATTTGTGACATAAAAAACAAAAAAAAAGTGTGGAAAACATGTCAAAAATATTGATTGGTTTATATGACGTATCAATGACAAGTCAGTAAAAGCAATGCTCTGTTCAAAACCCGGGGCTTTTCCAGCATCCAGAACGTGTGTAAATTAATATCGATCTGTTTACGTGGAACAATTTTTAAAAAAGGTAAAATTAGAATTTAAGAAATAAAACTTCTTGTCAATCAAAACCATGTAAACCCAAAATGACACAAGTGTTTTGTTTTTCTTTATTTTTATTTTATTTTTTTTTTTGCAACTAAAGTACTAGCTTGGTAAAAAATACATCAATAACTAAATCATGCAATGTTTACAACTACCTTAACATTGCGGGGATGCAACCCCCTGTGCAAATTTTTATTCCTCTGGACACTTATGTCTTTATGAATACAATCAACTGACAAATTGCCCTTACCGTTTTCCATAGTCAGTGACACTCCAAATGCAAAATTCAATTTGAACACATTTTTTTCTTTTCAAACTTACTGACACTTTCAATGGAATTAATATTGTCCTTTAGTCGTTTAGATCACAAAGAAGCCTCCATATTTGGTTTTATGGATCTAGCTATCCAATGTTTGTACATGAAATCAGCTTTTAAAAAACGTTCTGATATTTCAATTTTGAAAATCCGTGTTCCGCTCATAAAAATGTTAGTATAAACCAAAAAAGTTTTCTCATGACATATGCAAGTTTCCATGAAAGATATCACCAAAAATTCTGCAGAAACTTGTTCAGAAGGACGTATCAGTGTCCATTGATAGATGTGTTTTGCAGTCAGCTGAGGGTTTGATGTTTGTGTAGTAAATCGGAAGCGCGGTAATAAAACACTACAACTATAACCTGGTAAGTCTTGATCATTGTATTTTGTTCTGTCGTCAGTTACAAAATATAATAAAAATACAAGTATATCTGCTGTCTGCTCTCACATCGTTATTAAAGCATTTACATACTTTTTAAATGATTCTTTAATTTCTTTAAGCATAAAATCAGGTTTAAGTGACTTTCAAGGAATTGAGTCTAGTTTGTCTAATTTACAACAACATGACATGTATAGAAATTGCGCCTGAGTACGTCTCTCCTATAGGAGGCATAGAAATAAAGTTTACATGGATACTATGATTTTTTTAGATGAATCCTCTCGTGAATTCTCAGGTGATCCTTACGGTAGAAGGACTTTTGACATCTACTGCAACTAAATCTCGTCAGTCCATTGTGCAAACGCATGTGTCTATTCAAAGTTCCTCTAGATGCATACAAGTTATGACATATGGCGCAAGTGTTTTATTGGATTTGTAAGTTTGGAGGATCTATCAAAAACATCTTTACTAACAATATAAAGAGATGTACCTTTTATTTCTTCTTTCTTCCGTTCTGTTTTTGACTTCATTTTGTTAGATAAACAAACTTCAGTTGCATCCTTTTTAAAGTCTGTATTCCTTTTATAGCTGCATGCGAAAGGGAAGAAAACAGAAAACCATTGTAAATCTCTAACTGGATTTTGGTAACGGAGCTGTGATGGTGGTGATGCAAATGCTCCAGGGTTCACTTTGGTTTCATTTATACATGAATTACTTGACGAATATGTATCTAATAAAGTCTTTTTCCAGTGTCTCAAATATCTCTTTGTATTTAGATGCTTGTCCATTTTTGGTTTCAGTAAAACTCACCAATACCACTTGATAATTATATTGTTTTATATCAATTCAGACGCCCACATCACGATGAAGTAGCATTGTTTTCATTGGATGAAAGGACTTCGAACAATGTTAGACAAGTGTGAGACAAACAATAACCGCTAAGTTTCTTTCCCTGGTGTGGATGATTCGACAGAATATTAGAAGTTTCCGTACCTGGAAAAACAACCAAGCCCCCCCCCCCCCGAAATTAAAAATATAAAAACATTATTTCAAAGCTTTGTCGAATGCAATTAATTACATTGTATCATGTATGTACCTCTTATTTTTGTTTTTGTGGGTAACATGTACCGTATCTCTACACAAAGCACACTGATAAAATTTATGTTTTACCATCTATTTGTCTGTCTTTTTGTTATACCGTCAGTAACATCTTGGTTTTCAGTAAAAAAACGAGAGAAAAACTAGTCTATAGACATCTGCTCCTACATCGTAATTATATTATTAACCTAAATTTGAATTACATGTATTCTTGAATTTCTTTAAGCATTGGAACAGCAATGACATATGCAGAAATTAAATTCACAGCAATTTCGGTATTTTGTTACTTATTACCACTGGGCCAGTGCCACTCCTGGTGGACTATCAGACCCCGAGGGGATTCACCTATCCAGTAGCCAGTACTTTGATGCTGGCCCAAATACCAATATTATTTGAAAACTTACAACATCTAAATTTAAGAAAATTTTGTTAAAACCTAAGGAGTATCTCCCTAGTGCATAGCTCTGTTCTTAGCTGATTAATTGAGCTTTCTCTAATTTCTATCCAGTTTTCACATTTCCTGAACGGTGGTGAAACATTTGTTCTCCCGCCAAATTTATTCGGAATACAATCCTCGGCGTTTTTCATTCAGTCATTAGAGAAACAGTTTCCACAACTTAAACACGTTAATTATGAAATTTCTCACATCTCGTTAAATAAATTTTGAAATGTTTAAGAGCTCGGCAAGCCTCGCTTTCAAACATTTGCAAAATTTATTTAACTTGATGTGAGAAATTTCATAATCAACTAGTTCTCGTTATGGAAACTATATTTCCTTTTCAGATTCTAATGGTAATTTGTTCAATGTTAGCTTTTATCGGTAATTTGTATCAGTTTCCTTTGATCTCACGAAGCGACTATTTTTCAATATTTGCTACTGCCCGAATACGAAAAAATATTGGCAAAAAGTATCTTAGGCCACGCCTACTTTGTCAATCAGAATCAATGAAACAAAGAAATATACATCTAGAGAGACTCTTACCGAATCGTACAAATTCTTTTACTAATCAATAGTCATTTTCAAGATTTGTTGAAAATTAACATTCATTTTCAAAATTTGGTCTATTAAATGATTTAGTTAATTACCTTATTGTATGACATTAATTATGTGAACATTATTAAAGAAAAAATGGTTGAAATTAAAAAACAATATGCAGTACCTGTCTATGATTTTGATAATATTGAAAATATAAATAACTCTGAGATCCAGTTTACAATAAATAGTCAATTATTTCTCGAAACTTTACTAATGGAATTAAGGGGGAAAACTATTTCATATTCTAGTTTTAAAAAGAGAGAAAGTGAAAAAAAAGAAAAACAGTTACAAAATGAAATTATACTGTTGGAAAATGATTTGGACGAAAATTCTTTAAGTGACTTAGAAAATAAAAGACAGGAAATGGAAATCTTAAGGAAAAATAAAATAAAAGGTAAAATAATAAGATCTAGAGCCAAATGGATAGAGGAGGGTGAAAAACCCACAAACTATTTTTGTGGCTTGGAATCTAGAAATTTTACAAGCAAAATTATACCTAAAGTAGAAAAAGATGACGGAAATGTTATAACAAACCAGTTTGAAATATTAAAAGAAGTTAAATTGTTTTATGAAAACCTTTATAGAAAAAGAAATTTGAACTCCGAGATAAATGTATCTAACCTTAAGGAAGATTTAAATAATGTTCATTATAATATTTTGACAGACGATGAGCAGATTATGCTAGAAGGTGAAATTACAATAAAGGAAGCAGGAGAAGCATTGAAAAAAATGAAAAATAATAAAACACCTGGTTCTGATGGTTTTTCT
>MJUU01006158.1:130004-174038 GCA_002080025.1 Modiolus philippinarum | reverse complement strand
TATTCTGTGCGCTGAAATTCTTGCAATCAAAATCAGAGGAAATAAAAATATTAAAGGAATTCACATTACTCAGATTGAACATAAACTTTCTCAATTTGCCGATGATACTTCTTTACTTTTAGATGGATCTGAAAAATCTTTACAAGAAGCTCTCTTAGAATTAGATTGGTTTGCTGGAATATCAGGATTAAATATTAATTTTTCAAAAACCCAAGTAATTTGGATTGGGAGTAAAAGATATAGTGAGGAAGTCTTATGTAGAAACCGAAATCTAAATTGGGGGGAAACAGCATTCAAGCTTCTTGGTTTAAATTTTGATGTGAACTTAGATAGAATGATTAAATTGAATTATGAGGAAAGAATTGTTCAAATTAAGAACCTCATAAGCCAATGGTCAAAAAGAAACCTTACAGTTATTGGGAAAATCACAGTTGTGAAAACATTAATTTTACCAGTTTTAAATCATCTGATTATTTCTTTACCTAATCCAAGTGATGATATTTTAAAGAAAATTGACAATCTCATTTATACATTTATATGGAGTTCACCTACCCATAGAGTTAAAAAGGATGTTTTGCAGAAAGATTACCAAGATGGTGGTTTAAAAATGATAAATCTGGCTTCTTTTATAACAGCATTAAAATCTACTTGGATACGACGAGCTTTTCAAAATAACTCAAAATGGTTAAGTATTTTCAGTTCATCATTAGATATTAACAAATTCTTTAATTGTGGGATTGGCTATTTACAAAAAGTTAAGAAGAATGTAAAAAATAAATTTTGGACAGATGTATTGAATTCATGGAAAATGGTAGTAGAAAGAAAGGTAAATGTAGGTTGGGATTATTTTCTCACATCTCCAATATGGTTTAATGAAATAATAAAAATTGGTGGTGAAACTGTTCTTTATAAAGATTGGTTTATCAAAGGAATCCAATATATAAATGATTTAGTGAATGACGATGGATCATATCTTTCTTTGGATCAGTTACACCAAAGATATGGAATTAGAGAAAACATAATGAAGTATAATAGTATTATGGCAGCAGTAAAACATGCTGCCAAATCTTTTCAAGTTGCTAATTATAAATTACAATATCCATTCATTCCTTCATTTATATCAACCATTTTAAAAAGTAAAAAAGGCTCCAGGGATATGTATAAGATACTAAACCAAAATGATATTACACCAAAAGGTCAAATAAAATGGACTGAAATAATAGACGAGTCCATAAATTGGAAAAAGATTTTTGTTTTGCCATTTAGAGTCACTAATAATACTAAACTGCAGTGGCTACAATACAGAATTAATCATCGCATTATTGCTACAAATTACTTTCTCTCAAAAATAAATATAATTAATAATGCTAACTGCACTTTTTGTGAAACAGAGACAGAAACAATTGAGCATCTATTCTGGAATTGTGAATCTGTTCAAAATTTTCTCAGTGAAATTAATAACTGGTTCCTTGTGAATGGTATAAGTATACCATTTACAAAGCTTAATTTTATCTTTGGTAACACATCCAATATCTCTAAGGGTGACCCATATAATGTTATTATTATGCATATTAAACAATATATTTATAACAGAAGATATTTTAAACAGCAGCTATCTTTACAAGCATTGCAAGAAAAATTAAAATACATGTACAAAATAGAGAAGATGTTATCTGTCAAAAGTAAGAAAGTAGACAATTTTGAAAAAATTTGGAAGAAATTTGAACACATATTTTCATAATTTCATTAATATTAGAACAGGACAACCCAGTTTTTGTATTTTTCAACTTCTCTCTCTCTTTCTCTCTCTTTCTTTTCTCTCAATTCACTCTTACATATTCCTGCTTTCCTGTAAAAACTAAAATTTCAACATATGTGATAAAATTATTTTGATATATTTTAATATGAATATTAGGTAAATGATTGTTAATATATAATATTGTATTTGTATTATGTAAATGTATGTTGATATTTTGAAAAAAAATAAAAAATTATAAAAAAAAAATTACCGATAAAAAGAATAATAGAAGTTTTGTTTTTGATACAAGAAATATTGGCGCCAATAATGGACTCGCCCACAAGAGGCTCGTCCATTATTGTTCGCCAATATTTCTTGTATCAAAAACAAAACTTCCATTATTCTATATTTACACATATTTCGGTTTATGGATTTCCAAATCTACACTGAAGATACATAAGTTGCCGAAATGCGCATATGCAGAAACTAAATTCACAGCAACTTCGGTATTTACCACTGGGCCAGTGCCACTCCTGGTGGACTATCGGTCCCCGAGGGTATTCACCAACCCAGTAGCCAGTGCTTCGATGCTGGCCCGAAATCGGATATTATATGAAAATTTGCAATATCGAAATTTAAGAAAATTTGTTAAAACTAAGTAGTATCTCCCTCGTCCATATCTCTGTTCTCAGGTGATTCTGGCTTTCCCTTTTTATATCCTATTGTTAATTTGTTCTCCGTCAGCTTTTACACATATCTCGGTGGATTTCCAAACGATTTGATTTGATCTGCACTGAAGAGACATAAGTTGTCGAAATGCTCATATGCAGAAACTAGATTCACAGCAACTTCGGTATTTTGTTATTTACAGAACTGTAAAGGAATTAAGTCTAGTATTTCTCACTCACCACAACTAATATGACATGTCTCATGTGTACAATTTGTTCAATTACTATTATCTTTTATGTAAATTCTAAAACCTAAGGTTTAACTCCCGCCATAGTACAAAATGTAGTTTGTCCTTAAATATATTTGATATTACTGATTATTCTGATTTCGTTTGGTTTTATGCATTTCATACATTTTTTTTTAATAGGGTAGATTTCCTATGGTGGGGATCTAGTGCTGCTGGTGAGGAATAAATTTCCGAAATGGCCATACTGCTCATTAAAATTATTGCAGTTGGAGTTAACATATGTGCTATGGTCTCATGTTCATTTACTCCATATCCTTTCGTAAAATATTATCATTACTGACTATTTCAAAAGATGTACCTTCTACTTCGTCCTTCATCTGTTCTGTTTTTGGCAACTTTAGTTTTGTTGGATAAACAAATTTCAGTTGTATGATTTACATTGTCGGTATTTCCTTTGTAACTGAATATAAAAGGGAACAAAGCAGAAAATCATTTAAAATGTTAAATTTGATTTTGGTAACGGAGCTGCAATCGTGGCGATAAAATACTCAAGGATTCAGCTTTGTTTCATTTATAACACGAAATACTTGCCGCATATTTATCTTAGAAACTCTTTTTCCGGTGTCACAAACATCACTTGTTGTTGAATTGTTTGTCCATTTTCGATTTCAGTGAAATTCACATATACCACTTGATAATCATATTGTTATTATATGAATTAAGTCGCCCACGTCACAATACGGTAACATTGTTTTCATTGAACAAAAGTACTCCGAACAAATGTGAGACAAACAAATAACTGCTAAGTTTATTTACCCGACAGATATTCGAAGTTTTTATGACTGGAATGGATGAGCCGACAGAAATTCGAAGTTTATATGACTGGAATGTATGATTCCTCAGAATATTCGAAGTTTCTATACTTGGAAAAGTTGTATCCGACAACAGTAATATTCTCTCCTCCTATGTTATTGCGCATTTATTCTAACTGCGCGCCACTTTTAGCTGATCTCTTCCTTTTTTCGTATGAGGCGAAGTTTTTACAAGGGCTTACACAGAAAAAAGAAAAACATTTAGCCCAGTCCTTTAATTTCAGCTTCCGCTACATAGACGATGTACTTTCTCTTAATAATCCAAAATTCAAGGAATATTTGCATCAGATCTATCCCAATGAGCTTGAAATTAAAGAGACTACCGATACACCTACTTCGGCTTCGTATTTAGATCTTTCAATTTACATTGACGAAAATGGACGTTTGAAATCTAAGCTGTATGACAAACATGGACAAACGTGATGATTTTAACTTCCCAATTGTGTACTTTCCCTTTCTGAGCAGCAATATACCTACCTCTCCAGCCTATGGAGTGTACATTTCACAGTTGATTCGTTACTGTCGGGCATGCAGTTTATACAGTGACTTTTTAGTTAGAGCAAAAACACTGTCCCAAAAGCTGCTTAGTCATGGATTTATTGAGCCTTTGTTACTTTCATCCCTTCAAAAATTCTATGGCCGTCACCATGACATCATTGACAGATATGACGTGTCTGTGTCCCAAATGAAAACGGACATTTTCAGCTAGATTTCACGTCTTCACGGATTTGACATAATCGGATTTGACTCAACCCTGGATTGACTCACTGATAGTGTGACGGGTGCCGCAAGCGGAGCAGGACATGCTTACCCTTAAGGAGCACCTGATGTCACTCCCGGTTTTCATGGGAGTTCACACTATGAGTGTCTTAGTTCTTAATGTTATCTTTTTATTTCCTTGCATTGTAGCTGTCTCAAGTCCTTGTTTTGCCTTTGTTTTTATCTGTTACCGTTTTTGCCATATCTTTGGACTTCGAATCATGTAGTCATCGCTTCCCTAGTTCCTTCGGTATTCTGCTGCCGTTGTTTTATTCTCGGTTAGTACACACTTTGTTTTTTTTTCTTTTTCTTTTTTCTTTTTTGTTTTTGGTTTGTTTTTTTTTTTGTTTTTTTTTTATTGTTTGTTTGTTTGTTTGTTTTTTTGTTTTTTATTGTTTGTTTGTTTGTTTTTTTTGGGGGGGGTGTGTGTGTGTATGTGTGTGTGTGTGTGTGTGTGTGTGTGTGTGAAAAAACAGGTTCATGGTGTCAGAGTATTATAAAAGTGGAGTACCATGTACCGTAATAAAAATGAAGACAGGATTTAAAATACGCTTTTTTATATCTTAATGCATTTGGTGTCATTCGTTACAAATTAAGTTGTGCATGTAAACTTTAAAATATTACCGGTAAGTGAATAAATTTTAATACCATTCCGAGAAACAAAGACTCATTTTTGAAAAGGAAGATAAATATGAACCTCTTTATATTTTGTCAGGTTTCCATGCAAAATATTTTGACTTAATCTGCAAATAAAATTGGCCACAATAGTCTTTATGTGGACCCCTGAAAAGAATTTTTTTTCAGGTTCCCACTTTATCCAAGATGGCTGCCAGCAGGGAACATAGTTTAACATTGGACCAGTTTAACATTGGACCCCATGAGGAACACTTACAGCGGTCTTCTCCCCTTAAACTAATTGGGCATATTGGAACTATAGTTTAATTATCTGCATGTATATTGGCTCTTTAACATAAAATGTTTATTTAAATCAAGGACCAGGTGAGCGATACAGAGGCTTGAGAGCCTCTTGTTTAATTTCAGAATCCCTTGCCTTTGTTTGTAGTTTATATTTTTACGTGAGGGGATTTGTTTGATAGCTCGCTTTTGTACATTTCTATTTTTCAATATCCCCTTATCTATACGGAGTCAAGACTGCTGCATTTGTGCGGATGGAACTCGAGTAACCGTGTATTTAAGCAGTTATGAAGTTTATCTATAGTCCTAATCTTGTTTTTCATTTCCCTATACACCCTGAGATGGGACCAGAGGGGGTCTCATCCCGGAATCCCGACTTTATTTTTACTAAATTCCCGAAATACAAAGGAACTTGAAAACTGATGAAATCTTGCCTGATTCCTTGACATTCATTTCCCGACATCCCGGGCTCAAATAATAGAAATCCCGAATTCCCGAGCTTAAAAACTTCTCGGCTAATACATGCATGCCGAAAAAGTTGGACCCCCTTTCCCACCCTTGTATCATGAGGAAATAAGAATGTGCTTGAGTTTATGCAATTATGCATAACATTTATGTAAATTATGGGTTTGAACTTCGAAATTTTTTTTCAAAAAAATTAGTTTTCCTGCTGAACCTGTTTTTCTTTAGAAACCATTGCAGCTATTGAACTTATATTTTTGAGCGAGTTTACAGATGAATTTCGTCTTTCGAGCTTGGTTCCAATTCACTTATTTTTGACGGGGTATGGGCTTTTGAATCAGAAAACTTTTTTTTTTCCTTTTTTGCTGGTGAAATAAACAAAGCCTTCTTTTGCTGGTAGGGACTTGGTTCGTTGTTGTTGTATATTACTGCTACGTCCCCTCATAGGTCACACCTATTTTCATATTAATGATAAATAAATGATAATTCCCAGTGATTGCATTTGTAATAACCATCAAAAACCTCATTTGAGATAATGAACAATATTATTTTTTTCTAGTATTTTTTAAATTGCTGTGATTTGAATTGATCATGAAAATCTTAAATCACTGTACGAAATAACAAAGGTCTAAAAATGAAGAAATATTTTTTAAATGTTTTCTTATTTACATGTAAATAGTCGGTTTATTTTTATATGTCTTAAAGATTTTTTTTATTCCAAGACTTTATTGAAAATACAACTGCAAAAAATACCAAACACTAAACCAGATAAAACTTGACTATCAAATATTTTATCAATCGGTTTTTAGACAATGCTTGTCTATAGCTTCTCTAAGTCTCGTACAATTTTGAACTTCCGGGATTTAAAACTGTACCCGGAAGTTACATTTAAACAAAGATACATGACGTTTCAAACCAAAAAATTGAACGTCATAATACTAAGACGGCATGTTTTGGCGGGAAGCGTTTTCGAATTGCCTGTTTTATCGTGAATTCTCGTTAGTCACACGCCGAGACTTACAGACCTTATTCTCAATTCCGTTTGTTGAAATATATTATTGAATGATTTGATCCATTGTTATTATGTTCCATGTCATTATTCATAAATTTGATCCACGAAATTAAAAATAAAAGAGGAAAACGATTAAAAAAAAAATTGTTCCCTATTGAAGTTGGTCAGTACATGGATTTATGGACAAGAAAAAATGTATATGGACATTCGGACTTCGTACTTGGTCAATATATTTTTCTTGTGCAGTCCATAAATTTCTGCATCGATCTCAACAAATACTAGTTGGCTATAATTATATAATGATAATGAACAATAATACATTTGTGATAATGAACAATAATACATTTGTGATAATGAACAATAATACATTTCTGATAATGAACAATAATACATTTCTGATCATGAACAATAATACATTTGTGATAATGAACAATAATACATTTCTGATAATGAACAATAATACCTTTCTGATAATGAACAATAATACATTTGTGATAATAAACAATAATACAATTGTGATAATGAACAATAATACATTTCTGATAATGAACGATAATACATTTCTGATAATGAACAATAATACATTTGTAATAATGAACAATAATACATGTGTGATGATGAGCAATAATACATTTGTAATGATGAACAATACCGTATAGCGGGTAATTCTCGCGGTTGCCAAATTTCGCGATTCATTCAATGAAGAGGAGTATTAAATTTTAGCGGTCATTTATGTTCGCGAATCAAACATTGTGTAAGGGAGAGATATGCATAAAGATATACTGACTTTAATTTCGCGAGTTTTTATTTTCGCTCTTCCAGAAGCCTCGCTATTATAGCGAAAATTAGAACCTCGCGAATATTCCCCTCTATACAGTTGTACATTTGTGATAATGTACAATAATACATTTGTGATGATGAACAGTAATGATAAATATTTGACAATGAACACTAATAACACATTTTGATAATATACGATTATTTACTGAAGAGAGAACCTTATGGTTCCCAGAGGTAAAATCATTTCTCGCGCAAAGCAAACAAAAAAGAGGGATATGAATAGTTGGTGATTTCGGAAACCCTTAACTTACTGAGATTTGAATAGCTATCATTTTGTGTGTGTCGTCAGTCTGGCGTAAAAGTTTCATTCAAGGGCTTCCCTTAAAGTACTGATTGGAATTAAAAATGGCCAAAAAAATCCTCATGTGGTTTCATGTGAAAAG
Source organism: Modiolus philippinarum (assembly GCA_002080025.1). Taxonomy (NCBI): domain Eukaryota; kingdom Metazoa; phylum Mollusca; class Bivalvia; order Mytilida; family Modiolidae; genus Modiolus; species Modiolus philippinarum. Next base: position 166,141 of record MJUU01006158.1, on the reverse strand, counting down.
CTGTTTTGGTGTTTTGTACCTTATCGAACATGGCTGCCATCAAAAATTAAGTTTAACAATACACCTTATTGGAAATTATTTTTGATTCCTTTATTATCATTCAACTTGAAATACTGAAGAAACTCGAAAAGGGGGCATTTTATTCAATGTCAAATACCAGTGTGTGACATAAATGTAAACATGGCCGATTAGCGTAGTCCGGTAACAGCTGTTCATTCATCGTATGAACGAATCTGGACGAGAGGAATATTACCAATATTAGCCAATCAAAAACGTCTTTTACTATATATAGGATTTATAAAAAAAGAAAAGAAATAATTGTCTTAAGGGATGATTTTTTTTGGGGGGGGGATTGGTTTGGCGATTTTGTAAATAAATAATTTAATCTTGGTGCCATTGAAAATAAATATTTTATTCCTCCTTGTCATGAAAATATATTATTTAAACTTGATTGGAAGGATATTTTTGTTTTAAATTCAAATAAATAATTTGTTGTGACATTTGCTGAAAATAAATAATCTGTTCGAGATTTTCACAAGAAATATCTTCTGTTATGAGACGTTGATTACGTTACCATTATTGACTAAAACATTTTGTGAAATAAAAAACAAAAAAAAAAGTGTGGAAAACATGTCAAAAATATTGATTGGTTTATATGACGTATCAATGACAAGTTAGTAAAAGCAATGCTCTGTTCAAAACTCGGGGCTTTTCCAGCATTTGGAACGTGTTTTTAAATGAGCCGTGAATTAATATCGATCTGTTTTTACCTGTGAAGTACAAAATAGTACAATTTGTAAAAAACGTAAAATTAGAATTTGAGAAATAAAACTTCTTGTCAATCAAAACAATGTTAACCATAAATGACACAAGTGATTTGTTTTTCTTTACTTTTTTTCTTTTATTTTTTGCAACTAAAGTACTAGCTTGGTAAAAAATAGATCAATAACTAAATCATGCAATGTTTACAACTACCTTAACATTGCGGGGATGCAACCCCTTGTGCAAATTTTTATTCTTCTGGACACTTATGTCTTTATGAATAAAATCAACTGACAAATTGCCCTTACCTTTTTCCATAGTCAGTGACACTCCAAATGCAAAATTCAATTTGAACATATTTTTTGTTTTCAAATTTACTGACATTTTCAATGGAATTAATATTGTCCTTTAGTCGTTTAGATCACAAAGAAGCCTCCATATTTGGTTTTATGGATCTAGCTATCCAATGTTTGTACATGTAATCAGCTTTTAAAAAACGTTCTGATATTTCAATTTTGAAAATCCGTGTTCCGCTTATAAAGTGTTAGTATAAACCAAAAAAGGTTTTCTCACGAAATATGCAAGTTTCCATGAAAGATATCACCAAAAATTCTGCAGAAACTTGTTTAGAAGGACATATCAGTGTCCATTGATAGATGTATTTTGCAGTCAGCTGAGGGTTTGATATTTGTGTAGTAAATCGGAAGCGCCGTAACACTACAACATAGATTGAAGAATACTAATAACTGTAATGACGTTCAGACGTCGAAGTGTATCAATAGACTTGATAACCTGGTAAGTCTTGATCATTGTATTTTGTTCTGTAGTCAGTAACAAAATTTAATAAAATACAAGTATATCTGCTGTCTGCTCCCACATCGTTATTAAACCATTTACATACTTTTTAAATGATCCTTGAATTTCTTTAAGCAAAAAAAAAAACAGGTTTAAGTGACTTTCAAGGAATTGAGTCTAGTATGTCTAATTTACAACAACATGACATGTATAGAAATTGCGCCCGAGTACGTCTCTCCTATAGGAGGCATAGAAATAAAGTTTACATTGATACTATGATTTTTTTAGATGAATCCTCTCGTGACTTCTCAGGTGATCCTTACGGTAGAAGGACTTTTGACATCTACTGCAACTAAATCTCGTCAGTCCATTGTGCAAACGCATGTGTCTATTCAAAGTTCCTCTAGATGCATATGAGTTATGACATATGGCGCAAGTGTGTTTGATTGGATTTGTAAGGTTGGAGGATCTATCAAAAACATCTTTACTAACAATATAATGAGATGTACCTTTTATTTCTTCTTTCTTCCGTTCTGTTTTTGACTTCATTTTGTTAGATAAACAAACTTCAGTTGCATCCTTTTTAAAGTCTGTATTCCTTTTATAGCTGCATGTGAAAGGGAACAAAACAGAAAACCATTGTAAATCTCTAACTGGATTTTGGTAACGGAGCTGTGATGGTGGTGATGCAAATGCTCCAGGGTTCACTTTGGTTTCATTTATACATGAACTACTTGACGAATATGTATCTAATAAAGTCTTTTTCCAGTGTCTCAAATATCTCTTCGTATTTAGATGCTTGTCCATTTTTGGTTTCAGTAAAACTCACCAATACCACTTGATAATTATATTGTTTTATATCAATTCAGACGCCCACATCACGATGAAGTAGCATTGTTTTCATTGGATAAAAGGACTTAGAACAAATGTTAGACAAGTGTGAGACAAACAATAACTGCTAAGTTTTTTCCCCTGGAATGGATGATTCGACAAAATATTAGTTCAAAGCTTTGTCGAAAGCATTCAATTACATTATATCATGTATGTACCTCTTATTTTTGTTTTTGTGGGTAACATGTACCGTATCTCTACACAAAGCACACTGATAAAATTCATGTTTTACCATCTATTTGTCTGTCTTTTTGCTATATCGTCAGTAACATCTTGGTTTTCAGTAAAAAAAACGAAAGAAAAACTAGTCTATAGACATCTGCTCCTACATCGTAATTATATTATTAACCTAAATTTGAATTATTCTTGAATTTCTTTAAGCATTGGAACAGCAATGATATATGCAGAAATTAAATTCACAGCAATTTCGGTATTTTGTTACTTATTACCACTGGGCCACTGCCACTCCTGGTGGACTATCAGTCCCCGAGGGTATTCACCTATCCAGTAGCCAGTACTTCGATGCTGGTCCGAATACCAATATTATTTGAAAACTTAAAACATCTAAATTTAGGAAAATTTTGTTAAAACCTAAGGAGTATCTCCCTAGTGCATAGCTCTGTTCTCAGCTGATTAATTTAGCTTTCCTTTTCAGATCATATTGGTAATTTGTACAATGTCAGCTTTTATCGGTAATTTGTATGAGTTTTCTTTGATCTCACGAAGCAAATATTTTTCAGTATTTGCTACTGCCCGAATACGAAAAACTATTGGCAAAAAGTATCTTAGGCCACGCCTACTTTGTCAATCAGAATCAATGAAACAAAGAAATATACATCTGGAGAGACTCTTACCGGACCGTACAAATTCTTTTACTAATCAATAGTCAATTTCAAGATTTGTTGAAAATTAACATTCATTTTCAAAATTTGTTCTTTTAAATGATTTAGTTAATTATCGATAAAAAGAATAATAGAAGTTTTGTTTTTGATACAAGAAATATTGGCGCCAAATAATGGACTCGCCCACAAGGGGCTCGTCCATTATTGTTCGCCAATATTTCTTGTATCAAAAACAAAACTTCCATTATTCTATATTTACACATATTTCGGTTTATGGATTTCCAAATCTACACTGAAGATACATAAGTTGCCGAAATGCGCATATGCAGAAACTAAATTCACAGCAACTTCGGTATTTACCACTGGGCCAGTGCCACTCCTGGTGGACTATCAGTCCCCGAGGGTATTCATTAACCCAGTAGCCAGTGCTTCGATGCTGGCCCGAAATATCGGATATTATATGAAAATTTGCAATATCGAAATTTAAGAAAATGTGTTAAAACCTAACGAGTATCTCCCTCGTGCATAGCTCTGTTCTTAGCTGATTCTGGCTTTCCCTTTTTATATCCTATTGTTAATTTGTCTCCGTCAGCTTTTACACATATCTCGGTGGATTTCCAAACGTTTTGATTTGATCTGCACTGAAGAGACATAAGTTGTCGAAATGCTCATATGCAGAAACTAGATTCACAGCAACTTCGGTATTTTGTTATTTACAGAACTGTAAAGGAATTAAGTCTAGTATTTCTCACTCACAACAACTAATATGACATGTCTCATGTGTACAATTTGTTCAATTACTATTATCTAAACTTGTGTAAATTCTAAAACCTAAGGTTTAACTCCCGCCATAGTACAAAATGTAGTTTGTCCATAAATATATTTGATTTTACTGATTATTCTGATTTCGTTTGGTTTTATGCATTTCATACATTTTTTTTAAATAGGATGGATTTCCTATGTTTGGGTTCTAGTGCTGCTGGTGAAGAATAAATTTCCGAAATGGCCATTCAGCTCATTAAAATTATTTCAGTTGGAGTTAACATATGTGCTATGGTCTCATGTTTATTTACTCAATATCCTTTCGTAAATTATTATCATTACTGACTATTTCGAAAGATGTAGCTTCTACTTCGTCCTTCATCTGTTCTGTTTTTGGCAACTTTAGTTTTGTTGGATAAACAAATTTCAATTGTATCATTTACATTGTCGGTATCTCCTTTGTAACTGAATATAAAAGGGAACAAAGCAGACAACCATTGAAAATGTTCAATTTGATTTTGGTAACGGAGCTGCAATGGTGGCGATAAAATACTCAAGGATTCAGCTTTGTTTCATTCATAACACGAAATACTTGGCGCATATTTATCTTAGAAAGTCTTTTTCCAGTGTCACAAACATCACTTGTTATTGAAATGTTTGTCCATTTTCGATTTCAGTAAAATTCACAAATACTACTTGATAATTATATTGTTATTATATGAATTAAGTCGCCCACAACACCATGAGGTTACATTGTTTTCATTGGATAAAAGTACTCCGAACAAATTTGAGACAAACAAATAACTGCTATGTTTCTTTACCCGGAATGAATGAGTCGACAGAATATTCGAAGTTTATATGACTGGAATGGATGAGTCGACAGAAGATCGAAATTTCTATGACTGGAATGTATGATTCCTCAAAATATTTGAAGTTTCTGTACATGGTATAGTTGTATTCGACAACAGCAATATTCGCTCCTCCTATGTAATTGCGCGTTTATTGTCGGTTAGTGTACACTTTATGTTTTTTGTGGTTTTTTTTTTTGTTTTGTTGTGTTTTGTTTTGGTTTTGTCCCTTTGTTGTTTTTTTTTTGTCTTGTTTTGTTTTGTTTTTGTTTGTTTGTTTTTTGGGGGGTTTTTTGTACTTTTTTTTCTTGTTTTTGTTTTGTGTGTTTTTTTTTCGGGGGGGGGGTGCTTTATGTTTTTTGTTTGGTTTTTTGTATTTTTTCGTTTTTGGGGTTTTTGGGGGGGTTTTGGTGTGTGTGTGTGTGTGTGTGAAAGAACAGGTTATTATAAAAGTTAAATACCATGTACCGTAGTAAAAATAAAGACAGGGTATAAAATGCCTTTTTTATAACTTAATGCATTTGGTGTCATTCGTTACAAATTAAGTTGTGCATATAAACTTTAAAATATTACCGGTAAATGCCGCACGGAGAAACAAAGACCCATTTGTGAGAAGGAAGATAAATATGGAAATCTTCATATTTTGTCAGGTTTCCATGCAAAATATTTTGACTTGCTCTGCAACAATAGTTGCCGAAAAACATCAGCAAACGTATTCAATAGGAAAAATGTATTAAAAAAATAATCTACAACTAGATTTAAAAAACACAGGAATTCAGATTCAACACAAATGTAAACAAGTAACTATGTTCACTAGACCAATTGAGGTCAAGATCAAAAGCCACACATGTGCTTACCAAGACTAAGCTAAATACCAAATATCATAATGACAATGATAAAGCAAATGAACAAAATGAACAAGAACGTCACAAAAAGGGGGATATTTTGGACACAAACACAATCTAAATGTATCATCAGCTGCTGGTTCCGGAACATAAACATGGTCTGCTTCTTGCATGTAATCCGTCATACTTTAAATCAAAAGTCGATTGGTGTTAAATCATTGTGTTTGTAAGTTCGGTAATTTACTCTGGATCTACTCAAATATGTCAATTCTCAAGTGTTAAGAAGAAAAATTAAAACGATAGAATTGGTCTTTTTCCGAAATTAAATCTACACGAAGTTTGGTATGAAGTTATTTAAATTGACTAACAAAGTAAATAAATACAAACTACAAGACTACCCCCCCCCCCCCCCATAAATAGCAAAATACATAATTAATTAATTCAAAGCTTTGTCAAAAGCTTTCAATTACATTGTATGTACTTCATATATTTTTGTTTTTGTTGGTCACGTGTAACATATCTCTTCACAAAGCACACTGATAAAATTGATGTTTACAATCTATTTGTGTAAAGACTTTGTGTCGTGTTCATTTACTCGTTTGGCAACTGTTTATTTATCACAAAAAAATTGTAATGAAACATGATACACTTGTTTGCTTTAGTGTGCGTTTTGTGAAAAGAAACTACTTTCATTTCCTTACATTTCGTAACATTTCCTATTAAACTACGATAAGTAGCTTGGTAATGCAAAAAAGGTCAACGTTTCACACTGTCAGATCAATCCGGGGATATATGTCGGAGTAAAAAAAATCAATTTTTATTCATATTTACTTTCAAGATTTATTGTACATAGATAATCATACATCATCGTTTCTAACGTCATTGTTTTCTGTGTCTAACGTCATTTGAGGTTGTCCACGATATCGTAGACAACCTCAAACTACGAGATATATTCTCATAAGGTCCATAATTCCGTGAGCCCCAACACATCAACTGGAGGTACCTTTTCAAAACTTTGATGGATGCAGTTGAAGACTATGCTAGGAAGTAGAGAAAGAGGACGTTGAGACTTTGTCCAACAGGATCAGGTCTATAAAGTCATTAATTGTAAATCGCATCCTACGCTTAAAACAGCAATGAAATCCAGAAATCCCAGTATATTTGAAGATCCCCTTGTAGTAAGAAATCTTTCCAACCTCCATGAAAATTACGTCATTGTCTCTGCAGACAAGGCTTCTAACAACAAACTGTTTGTGTGTAAGAAACACTATCTTGACTGCCTTGTGAAGGAGATGGGCATCGACAGTTCATCTGGAAACCCTACTTATACCCCTTCTACAATATCGAGGGATGATATTGTAAAAATCACACTTCAGTTTTAGCAACATTTGGCATAAAAGCCAATGATGAAAACAATCAACTCCCTTACATCTACTGGGTACCTAAACTTCATAAGATTTCATACAAACAGAGATTCATTGCCGGGTCTTTCAGATGCACTACTTAATCCCTTTCACAGCTCCTTACTACTTTGTTGACCGTGTTCTCGTTTTGGCCATGTCTTTGGACTTCGATTTTTGTAAATTTCGCTCCTTTGTTCCTCCGGTATTCTACTGTCGTTATTCCATGTTTTATAACTGTTCCCTTTTTGATGGTAAATACACACTTTAAGTATAAACTTTTTCGCAATAATCATGCCCGATATATATATATATATATATATATATATATATATGGGATTCGAACCAGCAACCCCAGGCTCTCGGTGCAGACCCCTTAACCACGGGGCTACCGCGACTTTACATCTGAGAGTTTATTTTTATTACTTAAAGCTCAGGTCTGCCGAACCTGTGTGGTACAAGGTGCGACAACCTGATTTTACATGGATTGATTGTACAGGTGAACGATTTTTGTCATTTTCGCCTGATCACTTGGTGTGTTAAGACGTTAAATTTCTATCACTATTTTCCAAAGGTTTTGATATGAACTGCACTGATGAGACATAAGTTGTTGAAATAGCTTTATGCAGTATCTAAATTCAAATGAGTGTTTATTCAAATAAGGGAAGTTTGCAATGTTTTAACTTTGATTGTCAATCATACATTAGCATACAAGTTCCACAGAGGAAAGGTGTATGCGTTAATGACTTCTCACTTCTGGCGCTCTGTTAGCCCCTTACCTTAGACGAATATATAATTAATTTTTAAGGGCTTGTATAAGTAAAATAATGCTTATCCAGAGTTTTCAGTAAGTTGTCCAGGTTTGTCGGGCCCCTTAGACGATTATATATATATATATATATATATATATATATATAACGGCCTATCGTAGGAACCCAACGGGGTTAGATTAAGAGAAATGAATATCGAGATTGCCTTCGCACCGAGGGATTTGGCTGTTCTTCGAATGCACAGATATTACAGACAGATTACACTGCCCACGTCATCTCTGTGGAGACCAAAGGGATGTTAAAATAGAGTGAGCTGCAAATTTATTTTGACACGTAATATGAGAGTTAAGTATATTAATTAACCGAAATTGAACATGGATTTGGTGGTGTAGTGGTTAGCGTAGCAGACTCTCAACCCTTAGTACCTTGACAGGGGGGTTCGAATCCCACTGGAATCAACCAAAAATTTAATGCAATCTCATTTGATTCTCACGGTTGAATAGCAAAATACCGAAGTTACTGTACTTGGGCTGCATATGTGCATTTCGACAACTTATGTCTCATCAGTGCAGATCAAACCAAAACATTTTGTTAAAAGACTTTTGACATATGCTGCAACTAAATTTCGTCAGTCCGGTGTGCCAACGCACGTTGCTATTCAATGTTCCTTTGGTTGCAAATTATTTTTGATAGATTACACAAGTAGGTTTCACTGGATCGGTAAGGTTAAATACCTTATCTTTACTGACCATTCTGAAGCATATACCTTTTACTTCGTCTTTCATCTGTTCTGTTATTGACGACTTGTTTTTATTGGATGAATAAAGTTGAGTTGCGTCCCTGTCAGTCTGTATGTCTAATGGATTTTGGTAACGGAGCTGTGATGGTGGTGATAATACTCCAGGATTTAATTTGGTTTCATTTACACATGAATTACTTGACGAATATGTATCTAATAAAGTATTTTTCCAGTGTCTCAAATATTCCATTTTATTGACATGTTTGTCCATTTTTGATTTCAGTACCACTCACAAATACCACTTGATAATTATATTGTTTTGATATGATTTCAGACGCCGACATTACAATGACGTAGCATTGTTTTCATCGGATGAAAGTACTCCGAACAAATGTGAATCAAACAAACAGCTGCTTAGTTTCTTTACCCGCTATGGATGAGTCAACAATATTCGAAGTTTATATACCTGGCATGGTTGTATTCGACAGCAATATTCGATGATTTTATACCTGAAATGGTTGTATTCGACAACAACAATATTCGCTCCTACTATCGTATTGCGCATTTATTGTCGGTTTGGGTACACTTCGTGTTTTTGTGAAAAAAAAACAGGTTTTGGGTGTTAGATTAATACAAAAGTGTAACACAATGTACCGTAGTAACAAAAATACATGATATAAAATGAAGTTTTTTTGTTTTGTTTTTTTTTTCGTTTTGATGCATTTGGTGTCATTTGTTACAAATTAAGTGGAGTAAATAAATTTTTAAATATTACCGGAAAATGAATAAATTTTAATACCGTTCCGAGAAACAAAGACTAAAGATAAATATGAACATCTTTATATTTTGTCAGGTTTCCATGCAAAATATTTTGACTTGATCTGCAACAATAGTTGCTGAAATACATCGGTAAACGAATTCTTCCCTTCATTAATTGAAAGGAACATCTACAATCAAATTCTAAATACACGGCAATTCAGATGCAACACAAATGTAAACATCATAACAAAAATAAAACAAATGAACAAAAATGATTAAGAACGTCACAAAATAAAAGCAGTTGCACCTTGAACATAAACACAATATGAGACTCGATCTGGAAGGTAAGCATGATCTGCTTCAAGCATGGTATCCGTCATACTGTAAATCAAAATTCGATCGGTGTTTAGTCATTGTCGATGTTTGTAAGTTCGGTAAATTTCTCTGGATCTACTCAATATTTCAATTCTCACGCGTTGAAAAGAAAAAAAATGCAACGAATTGGCCGTTTGCAGAATTTAAGTCTACAGTAACTTACAACTAACATCAACTAAAAAAAGTAAATAAATGCAAACTACAAACTAACCCCCACCCAAGATAAATGAAAAATGCATACAACATTAATTCAAAGCTTTGTTGACAACATTAACTGCCAGTAACTGTCAGTAACTGCGAGCATTTGTCCGGACAGTACCTGTGTGTATTGTCTTCATGTTTTATGTACTTCATTGTAAGGGTACTCGTCTTGATAAGTTGGACTTTTTTCTAGTTTAATTTTTACTGTGAGTCTTTTTTTGTGTATTTGTTTTTAGCCATTAACCACACATAGGGGGAGGGTTTGGATCCAAGAAAACGAGTTTAACCCCACCGCAATTTTTGCGCCTGTCCCAAGTCAGGAATATGTTGGTCATTGGCTTGTCCTTGTCTTCTTATAAAATTTTAGTTTCTTGATAATTGGGTTATTGGATATGGTTTGTTTCCATTGATTTATTCACTTTTTTACCTTTCGGGGCCATTTAGGGCTTACTACATGGTGTGAGGTTCCTCACTGTGTTGAAGACCATATGGTGACCCCTAGATGTTTTGTTTTTGGTCGTTTTAACCTGGATATGGGATGTTGTTTCCTTGACATTTACCTCATTTCCTTTCTTTTTAGGGCCACGCCATGAAATGGCGGCGCCCTATAGTAATCAGCCTGTCCGTCCGTCCGTCAGCGTTTTCTATGTCGTATGATAACTCAAGATTGCCTGCGCGGATTTTAATGATTTTTGTACTCAAAGTTGAACATGACCAAAGGAAGCTCCCTTTCGTTTTTGAGGAAAATCAGAAAATGATTTTTGGGTAAACTTAGTTTTTATATGAAAAAGTACATATTTTGAAAATTAGCTCTATGTCGTATGATAACTTAAGATTGCCTTAAGGGATTTTAATGATTTTGATACTCAAGCTTGAACTTGACCAAAGGAAGCTCCCTTTCGTTTTTGAAAAATATCGGAAAATGATTTTTGGGAAAAAAACTTAGTTTTTATATGAAAAAGTGCATATTTTGAAAATTAGCTCTATGTCGTATGATAACTTCAGATTGCCTTCAGGGATTTTAATGATTTTGATACTCAAGGTTGAACTTGACCAAAGGAAGCTCCTTTTCATTTTTGAGGAAAATTTGAAAACAATTTTTAGGGAAAAAATTAATTTTTATATGAAAAAGTGCATATTTTGAAAATTATTAGCTCTATGTTGTACAATAAATTAAGATTGCCTTCAGGGATTTATATGATTATGATATACAATACTACAATAACTAAGGATTTTGTTATTAATGTTTTTCCCCAAATATTGTTTTATAATTTCCATGAAATTCTCAAACAGGTTTTTGGGACATGCAAGGGGGCGGGGCCCTTTCTGACTTTGTCAGTATTCTAGTTCATATTCAATTGCATTATATGTAACTCTTATTTTTGCTTTTGTTGGTAATGTGTACCATATCTCTACACAAAGCACACTGATAAAATTGATGTTTTACTATGTATTTATGTAAAAACTTTGTCTCGTGATCATTTACTCCATATTCCTTCATTGTTTGTTTATGAAAAAAAACATCTGTTATAAAACATAATGCAATTGTTTACTTGTGTGTGCGTTTTTTTTTTAAGAAAATAATTTAATTACCAAACATTTCCTATTACACCACGATAAGAAGCCCTGGAATGCAAAAAAAAACGGCTCCCGTTTCACACTGTCAGTCCAAACGGGGATACATGTATGTGAGAAAAAAGTCGAATTTTTATTTATGTGAACTTTCAAAATCTATTGTATCTAATCATGTCTGATATTTTCATATATATTCCAATAGATAAATAATCGAGTGGGCCTTCATATTTAAACATAAGATATGAACTAAAGTGAATTTTCAGTTTGCATTAAGGCCTTATCAGTCTTATCACTGCCTGTCCCACAAAAATCCGCCGATCCGCCAAATTTTTATTTATTTATTTTTCAAAAAGTTATGATTTCGGTTTCATTTTCGATTATATTACCAAAAAGAGTCGTCTCTAGCATCGGAGATACGTTGTTATTCTCAATTACAAATACCGAAATAACTGTAAATGTTTTCATGCATATGCGCATTTCGACAACTTACGTCTCTTCAGTACAGATCAAATCAAAGCATTCAGAAATTCATTTAACAAAATACAATAAAAGTTGATAGAGAATAAATTATCAGTAGGATCTAAATGGTAAAGCCAAAATCATCTAAGGACAGAGCTATGCGAGAGGGAGATACTTCTAGATTTGAACAAAATGTTGCTAAAGATAAAGATTACTATGTTTGTTAGAATTTTATTTCATTTAATGATTGGACAAAATAAATACCCAAATATTTTAGTGATCATTGATGAAAATCTTATTACTAAATTGATATTGCCTTATTTTATTTCACTGATGTTACATGTTGTAATGACAATTTGTTTAGGAATCGATAAAGAAAATTTAAGTTCATATTTCCAAATAAAACAAAATAACATTGAACATTAACTGTATGTTATTTTAAGGAAGAAATTAAGGCAAATGTTAAAACCACAGTATCACATTATATGCAACACTCACATCAATCAAGATATTTAACAAAATATGCATGTTATATAATCAGACACTTGATATGGGTACATATCGTGAAATTGAAACAAAGAAAAAATCACAGTAAATGCATCCAAAATTGAAGTTAAACCCATGATTTTCCCATTGTTTGCAACAAGGTCCTGGATCCCGCGCTATTTTAAAAATTAAACGACAATTAACACTTTCAACATAGTTCACTTTTAACTGAATTGTAATTACTGAATAATAAAGCAGCAAATGCCAGTAACTACCAGCATATTATCAAGTTAAAACAAACTGCTTCATGATACAGAAAATGTTATTATTTTGGAGCTTTTGAAATTTTCCTTTTGATTCGCGGTTCCGAAATTCTCTTCTGATTGGCGTAATATAACCTTTTTGCCATTTGAACTGGAATATAAACTCGCCCCCCAATTATACAAATACAAAATCACTGGATATTAATTGGTTACTATTAAAACAGTAACTAGCACTGACGACCGGCGGCATTCAGTTTTATTTGTCAGATGTATTTTGAAAATGCTTATTATTTTTATTTTGGGCTTTTTTTGTATTTTGTTTGTTTTGTTTTTCGTTTTTTTTTTTTGGTTTTTTTTTTGGTTTTTTGTTTTGGTTTTTTTTTTGCTTTTGTGTTGTTTGTTTTGTTTTGTTTTGTTTTGTTTTTTGGGTTTTTTGTTTTTTTTTTTTGTTTTTTTTTATTATTTTCATGAGTGTTGTGATTTGACCTAAATCTGCCTGATTTGCATTGTCCTCTGTCTGTACTGGATTTTGGGCAAGTAGGCTTTTTGTGTTGACAGATTCGCCAAATACCAGTATACCAATATAAATATTGGCGACATATTTCTTAATAACAAAACAGAATAACAAAAATAAAGCATGTAATCAGAATTTTACAACTATTAATTAAAAAAAACAGAAAACACCTACATTGGCTGAAAATACAGTAATGTACCAAGGAACTGCACAAGAAAAACAAGTCCGTTAATTCATAGACGCAATTAAAGAGTCTTTTTTTTCGAGCAATGCTGGAACTTTCTCAAAAACAATAACTTTAAAAGCTACCTACTATACTAACATTACGGCTATTGATAGCTGATAAAATCTGATATTTTATTTAAATGTTTAAGTGCTAAGTGTTTAAATGTCTAATCTAGCAGGTGGTTCCTGTTTACTTTCTATTCAATATTCTTCCGCATTTTCAGATATGTTTTTCATAAGTTTTTCTGAACGATACATCTGCTTAAATGACCGATAAAGACCTCGATATTTGACAAAATAGTATTTATCTTATGACTCAATACGGAAGTTTCTGTGAATTTCAATTCTGCATAATTATTCGCATTTCTACAACTTAAAGGATGACAGAACATTAAGTGAAATTTAAAAGCATACTGCCCAACCAATTATTTAATGACAATTTATTATTTCACTTGATGTGGCTTCAACTATTATATTGACGGAAATTATAATTAATCAAGAAATTAATAAAAGAAACTCTAACTTTACAAATTAAACAAATATCATAGAATATTGGAAAAATGAAAGGATATGGAGTGAATGTACATGTGACAAAAACGCACATGATACATAGAAAACTCCAATTTATCAAGGACAGGGCTTTATTCCTATCTACATCTTGATGTCTCCTAAGGGTCTCCAACTAGAGGTGAACAATATTCAACCCCTAAAGTAAAATCAAGAAGGCCCATAGCGTGCACTTAAGCGGTATTGCATGTTTGATATTTTATTGAAAAAGAATTTAAACGTTATCTGAATACCAAAACTTTTGTATTTACCTTAATACACAACAATATCAACACATTGTTAGAAAACATCATGCTCTTAATATCACCCGATACTTGATTTGGATACAAACCGTAAAATAAAAACAAAGTCTAAAAACCTCATATTTCGTATTTTGTTCAATATTTTTCTTAAGGATGAACATGAATCAATACGAACGCATCAAACACATATCATTAAAGAAACTTTGCACGATTTTAAACTTTGAACTCAGTGTTCACGAAACGATTACTATTAATGCTTAAAGTTGTCATTTCAAAACAAACTGTAAATTAAAATGCCTTTTCGATAATATTTTACATTTAGACTTAAAATCGCACGCTTCATTATATACATGTTAGTAGACAAAATCGGTAAAAAATTTAATAAAACGTTTTGGTCTTTGACCAGCATTTTGTAAGAATTTAATATAGAAAATTAAAATATTACACTTAAGATATATTTAGGACGTCCTAACATAAGATTCGTCTGAGATAGTTTCGAGACACAACTTAAGAATGTCGTAAGATGATCCTAAGTCCATCCTAAACTTGGTCATAAGATATGTCTTAAGACGAATCTTAGGATACTTTCGAGAACACCACCCCAGATTAAAACAGGTGCTTTTGGAAAATGGGTTAATTACAAAATTACCAAATAGAATTGTCAAGAACCCAAATCCAAGAGGCAAAAAGACAAAGCAGGCGGATAATCACCGGAAATGGTCCTGGATTGGTAAATTATTTAAATTAGTAAAAAACTCTATTGGAATATTCAAAGTCTAATTAACAATATATCAGCAATAAAAATATAGCAAAACCATTTGAAAATTGTTAGTTTGAGGACGGTTTGAAATTCTTTACTTTAATTTCAAATTCGAAATTGCAGTTCACACTCTTGGGAAAAAGCCATTTTGCCATTCGGACTGAAACACATTGGTAACTCCTGGTTCAATTTAGATGTTTTCGATAATTTGTTCTCTATCAGATTTTATGTATCTTTCGATCTCTTGAATTCGATGTTTTGATTTGATATGCACCGCAGAGACATCAGTTGTCGAAATGATCATATGCAGAAAGAAGATTTATAGTAACTTCGGTATTTTATTATACTTTTTAACAGTCACTTGAATATACATGTATGAATATATTTTTGTTTTATTACGTTTAATTTGCATTATCATCTGTCTGGTTGAAATGATTTGTTATTTGTACACCGGAGTTTGGAATGAAACTTTTTCGTGTTTGAAGATATCATCAGCATACCTGCCATGTTGAATCAACATTTGAGATTTATTTTACAACTAATAGGGTTGCATTTTAGATTTGTTTACTTTTATCCATTTAATCATAATTAGAATAAGTATTTTTGTTAAAACCCTTACATGCCGTCCTATAGTGGAACCTAAAGCGGTAGCTTGGTCCGTTGCCCTTTTAAGGAGGTAGACCTAGGTTTAAGGACATAACTCATGTGTATGTTTGTTTAAATAATTTTCATAAATATATTCTAAGCTTCTTAGTAACATAGATTCTTTTTCAGATAAATGCTTCAGAAGCATTGATGAAACTGACTGTTTCAAACATCTTACTGATTTAAGGAGTTATCTTTCTTAACCTAGGTCTACTACCTTAAGTAGTTCACAATTTACGCAGGCATTGTGGCTGACGGTCTTTTCACATTACAGTAGATTCGTCTAGTTTCCTTTTTATGAGAATAATTTCTGCACGATTTTGTGTTTTTACATTTGTATCATTTATTTTCAAAATGAATAGAAAATACTCCTAGACCTATGTTTCTAAATTACAATTTGTCGTTCGAGATAGTGGTCTTTGAGTTAGTAGTCTACCTGCATTGAGTTTTATTTGTAAATTGATACGGGATACTGAAAAGGGAAGTTTGGATACACATAAAGCGCTTTAACTCTTCTTGCTAGTGCTGGTAGTAAGTCAGACTTTTTTTTTTTTTTTTTTTTTGTTTGTTTGTTTTTTGTGCAGTCCCCTGGTGGATTTTTGCATGTGATTTTACATTTAGCCATTGTAGATGTTTCCTGTTATCTTCCCTTCCTCAGTAAAGTAGGTCATTCACATCAAGTATTCAACTGTGAGATACATGTTGGATTGAGGTGTTTTCTGCTTCTGAATTAGTTCCCCCAAAACAACTTATCAGATGGTGGCAATTTTTCTTTTCTTTTATAAAAGATTAATTTTCATTAATTAAAATTCGATGGTATTCCAAATGTAATGCAATCCCGATACACTGGAAGTTATGTGGGTCTCCTTATCTTTACTGGTAGACATCTCATTTTTTACATACCTAAAGGTTTAAATGTACATAATATAGGAATCAACAGAACACTGAAATAACTCTTGTAATCAAAATTCACAGTAACTTCGGTATTTAGTTATTTGTTACTACTGGGTCGATGCCTCTGCTGGTGGATTGTTAGTCCCCGAGGGTATTCACCAGCCCAGTAGTCAGTACTTCGGTCCTAACCCGAAAGCCGATTCTACTTGTAACCTTACAATATCTAATTTTTGTAAATTTTGTTAAAACTAAGGAGTATCTCCCTCATACAAAGCTCTGTCCTTAGCTGATTTTGGCTTTCTATTTAGATTATATTTGGTAATTTGTGCTCTATCAGTTTTTAAACATCTTTGACTTGATGGTCTTCCAAACGTTTAGATTTTATCTGCACTGAAGAGACATAAATTGTCGAAATGCGCATACATATGCAGAATCAAAATTCACAGTAACTTCGATATTTAATTATTTGTTACCACTGGGTCGATGCCTCTGCTGGTGGACTGTTAGTCCCCGAGGGTATTCACCATCCCAGTAGTCAGTACTAAAGCGATTCTATTTGGAACCTTACAATATCTAAATTTTGTGAATTTTGTTAAAACTAAGGAGTATCTCACTCGTGCAAAGCTCTGTCCTTAGCTGATTTTGGCTTTCTATTTAGATTATATTTGGTAATTTGTTCTCTATCAGTTTTTAAACATCTTTGACTTAATGGTCTTCCAAACGTTTAGATTTTATCTGCACGGAAGAGACATAAGTTGTCGAAATGCGCATATGCAGAATAAAAATTCACAGTAACTTCGGTATTTAGTCATTTGTAAAGGTTATATCGAACTTGACAGTATTGTGGAAAACATGAGTGGTAAAGAGAAAATTATATATGAATTTCCAGTTTTTTAGAAAATTTTATTACGTACATATCTTCTTTATTTTTAACAGTGAGATTTTTAGTACAATTTTTTTGAAACATTTAGGTAGAATACGATTTAAAACGATAGGTGGTATAACATAACACATTCAAAAATCGGTAGTCTACCGAATAAATCAGTTGATTGACAGGTATCCAAACTTTCATTTTTCACATTTTGAGACTTTTGTTTTCGTTTTTCTGCAAGATGCTACATTTCAACATTTGTCCGTACAAAGAAAAGTTCAAATCAACATATAGTTTTATTTGCAATGTGTGGACTATAAAGTAAAAAAAATACTTCTGCTTCTTATGTTATTTTTTTTTAATTACTTCAACTGTGACGAAGTAAATTTCCAATCCCTGCCAAGTATATCTTCATTCCAGAGACAATTATTTTGCAATGTACCTAATACAATACAAAATCTTATGCTGAAGTCCGTATTACCCAATTAGAAAATTGAAATAGAATCTGGATGCAAATAGATCCAACTATATAAAATACAGAAAATGGTACTTTAAATTTAGATTGATTGATTGATTAGTTAGAGTTTAACGTCCAATGAGCAATATTTCAGCTATATCAGGACGAGAACAAGTTAATCAAGTCAAAACAAATTGTAAGTAAAAGAAGAAAGAAATAAAGGTGGAAGGGACAACCGGGGCAACGACTTTTGATTGCCACTGGAAAAGGGGAGAAATGGGTAGGGGCAGGAAATTTAGCCTTCCATACGACACCCAGTGCGTCTGCTCTCTTTAGAGAAATATAGAAGGGGTCTTTATACTGCATGGAGCGTGGCGTTTCTCCACACAGTTTGGCTACAATGGTTCGCGGTCAGGCTTTCCGTATTATGACCTGACTACCCCGCAAAGACAGGGCATTCCCCTATCCACCACCTGGGGACGCGCCCGGCAGCTCTGTAGCCAAAGCCCCTGAAAACCTATTCAGGTGCCGGGCTTTAAATTTAGAAATTACATAAATGTAAACAAATTGTAATCACGAGGAACTTAGTCCATGACGTGCAGACGTCGTTGTCCATATTTTTGTAAAGTAAATATGCACAAAAAATACAATGGCGACTATTTCAAATGTCGGCGAAATATAAAACTACTTTCACAAATTGTATTATATAAATGATTGATACATGGAAAGCACCCTTTGTGGTGCGATATCAACTTTAGGTTAAGATGCTCTTCGGACAAAAAGCTTCAAATCAATAAAGAGATAAATATGGTATAAATCCATAGTATACTAGCATTTGCTTTTAATGGACTCTTCAGACATAATGAATTAACAAATTTCATTTCTAGTTTCCAAGATCATCAATAAGAAAAAGAAAGGAAACGGGGTAAATGTCAAGGAGACATCATCCCTCCTCCAAGTTAAAAAAGATCCAAAACAAAGGATCAAGGGGTCAACATACGGTTTTCAACGCAGTAAGTACCTCACAACATATAGCAAGCTCTTAATCATTCATTTTGTAATAATGGCCTGTTAGAATGGCCATACTTGTTGTTAGATTCTATTAAATGAGCCATCGTAAGTAAGCATCTTACTTCTGGTTTAATCTGCTTATTAAGCAGTTTTACAGATAACTGAGATATGTCTTTCGTGTAGGATTCCATGTTTCATTATATTCCGCGTTAGCTGTCATGTCTGTTGACAAATCTAAAGGAAATAAGCAATTATTGTAGAAGAACTTAACATCATTCCACTTTAGTTTTGTCAGTACTTTCAGAGATAATCAAAATATGCTTTCAAACAGGGCCCTTTGTTTAACTATTTTCGATGCTGGCGTTGTGAATCATGCGAGCTATCTTTTTTTTAGGATATCCCATACATCATTCCTGTTAGGTTTAGATCAGACTGAGTATTTAGTTTATAATGATTTCAATGGTTAAAAGTTTTCACAAAAGAGATAAGATACAAGTACCCAATTAGCTTCTTGTCCACCTTTGAATTAAGCTTAAGTCACAGCATTTCTTGAGGATAATTCGAGGTTATCCCAGTCATTTCAGTGGAGGATATATACGAGGTTCTGGTTAAATAAGTCTACTATAGGGAATAATTAAATTATCACCGTTCCATAAAGGGTAAATCGCAATGTTTTGAACGATAAGGGGAATAATTCACGTAAGTAATGAAGGGTGTGGCCATATTGTCAAAAATAGCTATCGTTTGCGTTTATATCTCTTTCTCAGCCTATAACTGAATACAAATAGTATCCTCAAGTAAAAGAAGGTAGACCAGTAACAATTCTTGCCACTTCTAAATGGAGATTTTCCAGTTGATCTAGGTAAACTGCGATGTAACTTTCCCAGAACTCACAAGCATATTCTAATAGTCGACAAATATAAAATTTTGTCTATACTTCAATTTTAAATAATAATAATAAATAATAAGAAGAAAAAACGGAGAAAAAGCAATAAGTTTCCATTAACTTCGTTTGGGAGACTTTTAAAGTTAAATTTCCAGAACCCGGAAATTGCATTTCAGTTAAGCTTTCTGGTTGCGAATTCAGAGGGGTCGTTCTTGCGGCGACACAAATGTATCTTCCCCCGTTAAGAAGGCTAATCCCGCCGAGTCGTATACGATCTTTTCCCTACACTTACATATACATGTACCGAAGCATATGGACAGAAGAGAGAAAAATCTCAATCCAAAGATAAAATTGCATTCGATTATAAAAATAATAAAACTCCCGTAACATTTTCAATAAACAATTAGTATTTTCAACGAAAGATTCTGATATTATTTTGGCAGTGAACTATTATATTTTATTTAGCTTTATAATCTACATGTAAAAAGGTTATATCGATGAAATTTTCTTAAAAAAAAATATGAGGTTTCACTACGCAAAATTTAGGTCCAGAAACCAGTTTTTGTCCATGAACTGGAGAAATTTTGGGGTTGATTTGTTTCTGCATTTTTCGTCAGATACATTTTGAACTCTTCATGGCATGATAAAATAAAATTATATAATGTAATAGCTATATTTTTAATACGATTAAACATCTTTAAGCATGTTGAATTATTTGTTTTATAATGATTAAGTTATATATCCTGTTGTCCGTCATATGCTTATGTGTATAATTAATCAAAGAAGGATATGCTTGTGCAATTGGAAAAAAAATAAACAGCCATGAGCAACAAAGTTAGATTTGATGAACACTGTTTTACTTTTATTGCTAATGATAATATTCTACCAACGAGGGAAGGATATCTAAGGAAGAAGGGAGTGACTAGCAAGGCTTTCTTGCGAAGATGGTTTGTTTTGAAAAGGAATATGCTTTTTTATTTCGAGAAAAGAGGGGATACAAAACCCCTTGGAGTCATAATTCTAGAAGGTATAGTTGTCAGACCAGCGACTGATTATGGCGGATACGTTTTTGAAATTGCACAAGTCGATGAAAACGAGCGGAAGTACTTCTTTGAAGCTAATTCAAAATCTGAAATGGATATATGGATACGTTTAATATCCGGATCAAGTTATCAAATTATGAGAAAGCGGGTTATATTTCTGAAAACAAAATACCAAGAACTTTTGCAAAGAAAAGCACAGAAAGAATTAATAAATGGACACAAAGAAAAGAATGAAATGTGGGAGAATTAACCTTAGAATAGTAAGCCATTGATTGAAAACAGAAAAGATTATTTAAACTACCTTTGGATATGCATTGTTTATTATGCCCACATCTCATGATTTTTATATGCCAAATTTTCTTACTATTGGCTCGATGAGTGCCCTGTGGTTGTTTATATATTTTCATTGTCTCTTGTTTGGTCTTTGTGTCGGTGAACGGAAGACAGCGATTGTAAGAACACCGATTTGCCAGCTAATTTTATGTCTGTTGACGATTCTGCATCCATGACACGATAAACATGAATGTAGCATTGCCCGACATCTAGCAATGAATTCCACTGAAACCGGTGCTAGGAGTCGTATCGAACTCACTATGAGGTATGAGCAAAGCTCATTGTTGAGGGCCTCATGCTGATTTCAATATGAAGAACAACGATTAAAAGCGTTGTTCAATTGCTAGATTTTACCATGTTTTTGTTTAGACTATGTTCATGTTAATTTAATCTATATCCCTTCATTGATTATATAGAATTATTTACTTTTTAATGTAAATGATATATTGATACTTGTTTTATTTAAAACACATATCCAGACAACAGACAATAGAAACGCTATATAAACTTGAAATTTTTTGAAAAGAGTGGGTAAACGATAAATCAATAAATCTAGATGACTGCAAAATAAATCAACTTATTTTTGATTGTTATAGTCATAATCAATTATTCTTATTATGAGCATTCTAACAATTGTTTCTTCTCAACTTAGCATTTATGGACAGATTTTGCTTTATTTATACCTGAACTGGTGGTATATTAAAAAAACTAGAGGCTCTCAAGAGCCTGTATAGCTCACCTGATCCATGACTGGAATAAACTGCAGCCCAAAGTAACTCAATGTTAAAGTGTCTCATTTTCTAGAAGTTTCAAAGGAGAAAATCTTTGAACGTGTTTTCCCCATAGGGTCCAATGTTAAACAATGGTCCTCGCTGGCCGCCATCTTGGATGAGGTGCAGACTTGTCAGACATAATTTTTTAAGAAGACCATTAATGGCCTATTGTGACCAAGTTTGATTCAAACTGACCAAGTAGTTTCAGAGAAGAATGTCTTTGAATGTGTTTTTCCCATAGGGTCCAATGTTAAACTATGTCTCCCGCTGGCGGCCATTTTGGAATACATGCAGACTTACCAGACACATTCTTCGATAGGTACCGACTATGGACAGTTGTCACCAAGTATGGTTCCAATTGGGCAAGTAGATTCAGCAGTTTCAACGGTAGTTTAAAGCACCACTATCCATTACAACCAATTTCAGACCATCATTCAAAAAAAATTTTGGCAGGGGTTCCCCTTATAATTCAGATAATGCATATTGCTGAAATCAAAACATTCCAAGTCCCCCTTTCCATAAAAAAAAAATTTGGCAGGGTTCCCCTTTTTAATCTAATTGAAACATATTTCTTGTACTGTGAAGAGAACTATGAAGCACAATACGACAACAAGCTTACATTGTAAGTTATACAGTTGAACTTCAGTCTCTCAAACTTTGGTAGCTGGAACAACACTAATATCTTGAACTGTATTTAAAAGTCTGATCATGTTTTACTATATTTTTTGACAAAAAACATTCTTGCTAAGGACCACTTTCGACACCAGTTTTGAAGTCAAAACATCATTTTGTAAATGGCGGGCAATGACAATTTAAAACATAAGTTTTAAAGTCATAACATCAATATCTATTTGGAAACCAAATTTCATTGAAATTGGACAATGTTGAATTTTCCCGCCTTTTTGGCGGCCATTTTGAAAATGGCGTTCAACGAACAATTTTCAACATTAGTTTTTGAAGTCGCAACTTCAATATCTATTTGGAAACCATATTTAATTGAAATCGGACAATGTTGAATTTTCCCGCCTTTTTTGGCGGCCATTTTGAAAATGGCATTCAACGAACAATTTTTAACATCGGTTTTGAAGTTGTGACATCAATACCTATTTGGAAACCAAATTTCATTGAAATCGGACAACGTTGATTTTTCCCGCCTTTCTTGGCGGCCGTTGAAAATGGCGGTCAACAAACAATTTTCAACACTGGTTTTGAAGTCGCAACATCACTATCTATTAGGAAACCAAATCTTATTGAAATTGAACAATGTTGAATTTTCCCGCCTTTTTTTTTGGCGGCCATTTTGAAAATGGCGGTCAAAGATCAATTTTCAACACCACTTTTGAAGTCACCACAGCATGGCAAACATTTTATCAATTTACACTTAACCTTCATCTTCTATAGTTTTAGAAATAAAAGACGAAAAATATGAAAATTTTGAAAATTCTGTGAAAAAGGGCAATAACTCCTACAAGGGTTTTTGGATTTTCTCCAAAATTTCAGGGTGAGTAGATCTTGATATGCTGAACATTTTTGCAATTTAAAGTTGACCTCTATCTGCTATAGTTTCTTTGATAAAAAATAAAAAATATTAAAATTTTGAAAAATTTCCGGAAAAAGGGCAATAACTCCAAAACCGGTCATCAGATTTTCTTCAAAGTTGTAGAGCGGGTAGATCTTGCCATGCTGATCACTTTTACCCCATGTCAGATTTTTGATATCTGTAACGGTTTTCGAGTTATTTGCCAAAAACAGCAATTTACCCCTATGTGCTATTTTTAGTAACGGCAGCCATGTTGTTTCGTCCTCGGACCCATCGGATACAATTTTGAAAGAAGATACCCTGGTGATGATTCAGGCCAAGTTTGGTTAAAATTGGTTCAGTGGTTTCAGAGGAGAAGATTTTTGAAAAAGTTTACGACGGACGG
Organism: Modiolus philippinarum; assembly: GCA_002080025.1. Classification (NCBI taxonomy): domain Eukaryota; kingdom Metazoa; phylum Mollusca; class Bivalvia; order Mytilida; family Modiolidae; genus Modiolus; species Modiolus philippinarum. Next base: position 142,223 of record MJUU01006158.1, on the reverse strand, counting down.
ACGGACGGACGGACGACGGACGCCAAGTGATGGCAATAGCTCACATGACCCTTCGGGTCAGGTAAGCTAAAAAGCAGAATCCCGAATACTTGTACTGAAAATAGGTATAAGCATGCCCTGTAGGAGATTAGAGTAGATTGTAAAGCAAGTTACTGGTACACCATTTATTGTTTCACCTCAACATTGGTTTGGTGATATAATTAAGATTCCAAGTTCATTTATGATTTGCACATTCTATGCATTTTTTCATATCAAATAAGTACTACATGTAATTATAACTAAAAAAAACAAAAAAGCCTTGAAGAAAATGAAGAAAGCCTTAATTATCCCTAAGTCTTTAATAAATTAAGCAATAACAATATAATATTTAAATATGGAGTGTAGATCAGTTGTAGATTTGAGAGTCAAAAAATTACTGGCGGCGCAAAGCTGAGCCTGTAATCGGTTATTTTGACCGTCAAATAAATTTTGACGCCATCGGATATTGAAATGATACACAGCTGTTGTCTATTGCAATCAAATGATTCCATATTGTATGTATATCTTACATGTTTATTCGAACACAGAAAGCAGGCGTGATAAGCATGACAAGGAAGCCTGCTTTGTCCGAGATGTGAAGATGGTATTCAATTTTGATACATCCAATCTGCTGATATATAAATGTTGCTGTTTATTGACAGAAAGAGCAAAGTTTATGACAATATGAGATTATTTGATCTATCATGGCACAACGGCAGTATAATACCGAAGGAACAAAGTAGTGGTTAGTACAAAAATCCAAGTCTAAAGACATGGCAAAAACGAGGACACAGCAAACAATGACGTTAGACAGCCAAATATCACAGAAATAAGAACCCAACATTCAAAACCAAGGCACTCACAGTTTGAACTCCCGTGACACTGGGATTGACATCGAGCTCCGGAAGGGTAAGCATGTCGTGCTCTGTAAACAGCACCCGTAACACTGTGAGTCAATCTAGGGAAGAATCAAAATCGGTCTAGTCAAATGCGGGAAGACGTGAATCTAGCTGAAAATATCCGCTTTCATTTAGGACACTGACACGTCATACCTTTCAATGATGTTATGGTGACGGCCGAAGAATTTCTGGAGGGATGAAATTAACAGAGACTGAACAAATCCCTGACTAAGCAGCTTTAAGGACAGTGTTTATGGTCTGTTCAAAACTCACTGAAGTAACCAGATGCTCGACAGTTACGATTCAACTGTGAAAAGTACACTCCGTAGGCTGGAGAGGCAGGCATAATACATAAAAACATAAAAAAGGCACTTGTACAAAAAAAAACAAAAATGATATATAATTTGAAAACGTACATATAAGTTTGACAGGTTCATCAATTAGAATCTTAATGTTTATCCATAAAAAGATAAATGACGATGAGAATATATCAGATCTGTCGTGCACAAAACATTATAAAAGGAAATGATGCAAAAAATTAATATAAAATGTACATATTTAAAAAATTGACATTTTTGTACGTAAGTTTTATTTTGTGTGTGTCTTCATGAGTGTTCTTCGTATTGCTGCCATGGCCTTTGACGTTATTCCGTTTATATAATGGTTACATCACTACACTGGAAAAACTCTTTTGGCGCCTTAGGATTATTAGTGATATAAACAACCTGGAAAAAAAATTGATCAATTATAGCTAGATTAATTTTTGATCACATTGAACACATAATGTCGGAACATATTCTGTTCTTGGTGCCTGTGTTATGTTTCAACTGAATATTATATGAAGTTTAATACGAGCTTCATATAGGAATTTTTTCCAATCCTCGAATCGAACATATATATGTCACCTTTCTGTAACTCACTAGGTGTTCATCAGAAAACTAAGATACACCCACTTGACAATTAGTGATAGAGGACTTGTTTAAACCCTCTGAATATACTCATAATTAAGAGACGAACCTCCCTGAGCATTCTGTAGAGCAATACACATACACTACACAACAGTTTCAGTTTTTAAAAGATAAAATTTACGCAATATTGATCACAAAAGGTAAACTGCAGTATTTGGTTCGAATTCCTTGAGAAACACGCCGAAATTTGTACCATTGGTTAATTGATTATGTCTTTTGACGTCACGTCTTTACTTACTAGCATAATATATCAATCGTTGTATCTAATAATATTGCTATATGGTGTGTGGTTCCTCACTGTGTTGAAGACCGTACGGTGACCCCTAGATGCTTTGTTTTGGGTCGTTTTAGCCTGGATATGGGATGTTGTCTCCTTGACATTTACCCAATTTCCTTTCTTTTTCATATTAACGTTTTTTAATTAGAATTGTTTTAGTCAACTAAAACTGATGTCTCCCCTATTTCATGTCATTGTCAGTAAAGATAACAATTCAGGCCTCAGGATCTTCATCAGTGTTTTTGAATGTCATGATGTATCAATTCATTTTATCATCGGTAATAAGAATAAACCTCACTTACAAATGGGGAACTGTTTTCAAAGAAAATTTTGAATTGCAATGGGGAAACATCAAAGTTGACTGTTGTTGCAACATCCAAATCATCTTATCACGAATGATAAAAATAGTTATTTTATTGCAGTGTGGAGTTGGTAAAACAATTCCCCGTGGTGGAGATGTATGCTCTTTATTTTTCTTAGATATGGTGTACTTGTACATGAGATAATATCACATGTGTGCACTTGGTTCCATTACTATTATCTAAATTTATGTAAATTCTAAAACCGGAGGATTAACTCCCCCTATGGTAATTTTGTCCTTAACTATATTTGATATTACTGATTATTCGGATTTGGTTTTATGCATTTTAGACATTTTTTGAATATGGATTTCCTTTGTTTGGGTTCTAGTGCTGCTGATGAGGAATTAATTTTCGAAATGGTCATACAGCTCATTAAAATAATTGCCGTTTGAGTCAATAAATGGGTTTTGGTCTCTTGTTCATTTACTCCATATGCTTTCGTGAAATATTAAACATCTCAAGCATTAAAATATTTATAACTTTAGCATGGTGGGAGTTGGGATCATCCTTGGGGATTCTGGTATAATTAAAGAAATTCCTCTCATCAAGTCCATATTATTTGATTCTAATGCTGCTGATGAGAGGTTACTCCTTGAAACACGTGTACAGCATGACGAAATTTATTGTTTATCATGCAACTTTGGTAGTTCAGTACTTTTATACCTTGTTTACGGTGAGGATCTCAAAGGTTTTTATGGTTTTTTTATAATTCTTAACAAAGTGATGATATAAGGGGGATGGGGACCACCATTGGGAAATTCCAGTATACAACATCTAATTCATATAATCATGCTAATCTGAGAAATAAGAAAATATATGGTTAAGGGGTGAGGATCTCAATTGTTTTCAATACATTTTATAATTCTCAAAAAGAGGGTCATAGGGGGTAGGGGAATACCCCTGGGGAATTGTGGTATGTAATATCCTATTAATGTAATCATGAGTAATCAGAAAATATATGGTTAAGGTGTGGGGTTTCAAGATAATGAATACTTTCTTACAAATGTACTGGGCGGCGTTCCAGTATGTATCATCAATTTCTTTTTATCACCATTAATAACAATATATATGAAAGAAGTTTGCTGGTTGCAAATAATTAAAGGATTACAAGTGATTGCATAATAACACTCCAAGTAAGATGAAAAATAAGAATAATTGACCTTGATAATAAAGTTCAAGGTCAAAGTGAAATTATTCTTTTACGTGACACTCCCCCATGACCCATTGCATATACATACCAAATATGATCACACAGGGCCTGAAGACAAAAAATTCTACCCAAACAAGAATTCCCTAAAAATCAATTATTTGACCTTGACATTCAAGGTCAACGTCACATTCTTTAACGACACTCCACGATGACCAATGCATATTCATACCAAATATGAATACAATAGGCCTTGGGACAAAAAAGTTATGCCCTAGACAAACTTGTATTGGAATAAGAAGGAGAAGAATAAGGGGTAATTCAATATGTTTCTCTTCGGTGAAGGGGATACATAATAAATGAACTTGTTGGGTTGGTTGGTGTACTTGTTCGTGATAGAATTTCTACTATTGATAAACTATCATAACTTTCAAATTTTGGCTTTTGATATTTTTGGTGATTTTCAAATGTTATTCTGACCACCTGTTTATAGTGCCGTCATCTCACTATTTTATCAAGCCTCTTACAATCGACTAGGTGAGTGCCCTGTGGTGGTCTATATGTAATCGTCCAATAGCTTGTGACATGTTCTTTGCAGGGTAACGAATGACAATGATTGTGAGAGCACTCTGCCAGTTAATGTATTTTATATTTGTTGACGATGCCGCGTCCATAACCAGAAAAAACATGGATTTAACGTTGATCGAAACTCTGGATCAACTAATATCACTGTCAGTTTCATGGGAGTTCACACTGTGAGTGTTTGGGTTTTGAATGTTGTGTTTTATATTTCATTTGTGTGCTTTGTGGCTGCCAGGCGTCGTTATTTTCTGTGTTCTCGTTTTTGCCATGTCTTTCGCCTTCGATGTTTGTAAATACCACTCCTTTATTCCTTTGGTATTATACTGCCGTCGTTAGCAAATAATCCGCTAAGGGTCGTCTTTAACTTACTATTAGGCATGTGTAAAGCGTATTGTGGATAACCTTCAAGATGAAGAACAACAATAAAACAGTCAATCTCATTTAAACCATGCATTTATGGTTGACAAAAGTAGGGTCTCTGTTCTAATTCATGGATAAATGTACATTGTTAGATTTTTTTCTGATTCCTGTTAATAAAAGAAATTGAATAAGCCCACAATAAGTAAAATATCACAATCTACTGAATAGTTGTGATGATTTCATCACAAAATTTTGCTTGTCAAGATTTTTTTTTATTTTTGGGGAATACTTTTTACTACTAAAAACAGTTAATTATTGAAATAATTGTTTGTTACATGTATTCCATCTCTTTCGTGCTAATGATTTAGAAAATGTAAAGGTCCAAATGGTACTCTCTTTAGTTAAAACTAAAAAAAAAAGAAAACTTGTCAAGATTTTTCATGATTCCTGTGTTACTGTTACTTCAAAATTGCCTCAGAGTTAAACTGATTCTCGAAAGATATCCATTATACCTTCAAAAGATATGTTTTCTACAATATTAATTCAAAAGTCATGTATCAAGGTTAATCTTTAACCATTAAAAAGGTATTTATACTCATAAACACTGCAGTTTTTTAAGTTCCAAATAAGAAAGTTTCCTACCTTACCTATGTTCTACCAAATTATATGAAGGGATCAGTCTAACATGTTGGGAACTTATAAGAGACAATTGAAAGCATTTATGAATTTCCACTACTTGTTTATGAAAAGGCTACCATCCATTTCTGATGATACTTTCGTAACTATGAAAAATAGAGGTACTGTACCCCTACTCCCCATTGGAGTAGAAGATTCAAATTTGTCACGAAAATAGTTATAATTGCACAATTTCATTCTGTACTAAACATTGTGTGAAATTTGCGTAAAAAGATCTCGAAAATTAACTAAGTCGTTAAACAGGGAATCCTGAAATCGCTACTTGTGGTAAAGGACATAATTCTAAACTTGCATACAAAATTTCTAGTTGCAGGGATCAGAAGTTACTGAGCAAAACTGTTAAAAAAAGTTTCAACGATTGACAAAAGATCTCGAAAATCAACTAAGTCGTTAAACAGGAAGTAGATGTCTGGCAATCCTGAAATTGCTACTTGCAGGATAGGACATCATTCTTAACTTGCATAAAAATTTCGAGTTGCGTTGGAAGAGCAGTTACTGAGAAAACTGTTACGAAAAGTTTGCACGATTGACATAAGATCTCGAAAATTAACAAAGTCGGTAATCATGAGGTAGATGCATGCCAATCCTGAAATCGCTTCTTGCAGTATTTGACATGATTCTAAACTTGCATATAAAATTTCAAGTTGCAGTGATGAGTACATTGTAATTACTGAGAAAACTGTTACGAAATGTTTCTACGATTGACAATACATCTCGAAAATTAAGAATGTTGGTAAACAGAAACTTGATGTCCGGCAATCCTAAAATCGCTAACTACAGTAAAGGATATCATTCTAAACTTGCATACAAAATCTCAAAGTACAGTGATGAGCAGTTACTGAAAAAATTGTTGCGTAAAATGGTTTGCTATCACAGACAGACAGACATACAGACAGACGGACAGAGTGATTCAAGTATACCCCCTCAACTTCGTTCGTGGGAGTATAACAATTCCTACGTGACCGATTCCTACGTTACCATATGACACAGGTGAAAAAAAATATTGTTGATAATTCTAAAGAACTTAGTTTTGAAACAAAGTTTACGTGGCCTTTCATCATTTTGATAACAAAGATTTGATGAAATACTATCTCTTGTGTAGATATATCATGAGAGAGAATAAACGATTCCTATGTTATTCAATAAGCAGTGCTTATCTGAGTATTCACTTTCGTCAATCAGACTTGCAATTCATAAATTATTTTTCAAGTTTTCGCCAATTCTATTATTTGACCGCCATATCAAAACAAAATTAATGTACGAAGATATCATATCTGGGTATAATGATTCCTACGTTACTGTAACACTGATAACAATAACGCCAGTAAAACATATGTTAACATATGTTGCTGATATCCTGGAATTTTTATATGGACACTCCTACAAACCAAAAGAATACATATCTAACATAATTTAATAACGCTCATGCTTTAAAATGACATTCACTGAAAAGCGTTGTTCCTTTGAGTGGATCTACCAGGTATTTGTAGAGATCTTGTCTCAAGTGCATTTACTCAATATCCTTACTATGTTATTTTTAGAATTACGGGGGCAATATGCACGAATCTTGCGATTAATTTATTTAACGGTTCGGATCCAGGATTTGCAGTTAGGAGGGGCAAAAGCTAAATAAAATCGCCATGCGTAGTGAGTCTCGAAAGTTTTCCTACAAATGCTGGCAGAAACCCCGATTTTATCATAAACCGGTTTTAGGGTAAATACACGTGACTCACGCCACTCCAAACATCTACGCCTGTTAAAGCAATATGAGCTGTATTTTTGAAATTTTTGGTTTGAGAAAAAAATCATTATTTCAAGTTAAGTTATGCATAAATTAAGTAGTTTCAAGTTTTCAGATGTTCTAATTATTTTTTAACATGGGAGGACGTTAATGGTTTGAAATCTAAATGATCGATTTAAAAATAACTCCACGTATACATTGCATTGGTCACGAATTCGGCCGATTTTACCTCGTCCTTATTACGTAAGCTTTCATCATAGATTGGCTCCTTTGAAATCAGAACACAGTCGGACATATGGTAAACTGCTAACTAACGGCGGAGACAGAAAGTGAAAAGAGTGGTGATCCGCGTAATTGTTTCGCATTTCCCCCGATTTGTTTTTAAACTACATACTTGAAGCAAAATAGTCCTAAAGGTTGCGTGTAAACCGACAACCACATCACATTTATGTCACCCAGCCGAAGTTTGCCGATTGGTTGATCATTTGTTTATGTTGACTATATATAGCATCTCGGTCAGGTCCGGTTTCAGATCCTTCCATGATTGTTCAAAATCGTATTCAAAATTAGTTTATTAATCGAAATTATTAAGTATCTTTGGCATTTGTATGCATTAAAGGATATCTGATATCATTTTTAGACATATAGATACGACACAATCGATTTAAGAGCTTCCAAAAAAATTGATGAAATACTCTACAAAACCAGATAAACAGAGAAACACTTACTTGCATAACAACTTGTCTGTTGAGCCTGCAACATAGAAGATAATTATGTAAAGATGTGGTGCAATTAGGTAGGTTTTAACATGTTTAATATTAGCAGAATAAACCATCTAAGCAACGCCTTTTAGGCCATTGTGACAGCCTTCTGAAATTGAGGGTCAATTAGGGGAATTGTTTTTACATTTTATATTTAGATATTTTTTAAGCCATTCAAACTAAATTTGATTATTTTAAGAGTGCAGTATAAAAATAATATAGGGTTAGTGTCTTAAAATTTTTTGGCAAAAAACAGGCAACAATGCTCGCTGAAGATTTCCTTGCCCCTGTTTCATAGCTCAGACATATAAACTTCCTATTGAAGACACTTATGTATTAATTTTCTTCGTATAGTTATAGAACTTTTTTAGGTTCGACCACAACTCTAAAGCCGCGTATTGTGAAAAAGTTTTCAACTGACTAATCAAGTTTGATAACTCCTGATTGAAAAATTTCTACAAAGGTTGACTATAATAGAGTTAGAGCTGCATCCCCAAAACTGATTATTTGATAATTTACAATATATAAAGTTCAGAAATTAAAAAAAAAACTTGGGTGCATCTCCCTCGTGAATAAGTCTGTCCTAAGCTGAATTTCTCGTTCTTTTATGTCCTTTTTTCATGTTTATTCTCTTTTTTATTTTTGATTTCTGACTAAGGAAATATAAGCTGTTGAAATGACAATGTGAACTTTTTACTGCAGTTACGTTTGTTTCTTCTTTTAGAGAGCAAACATGTGCAAAACTTTCCTTAAAGTTGACGAATAGATTTCCATAATATATCATAATAAGTTTATAAGGACTCCTTATGTCAGCAATGGATCAGGCTATACAGGCTTTTGAGAGCCTCTAGTTGTTCCCTGCTTGTAAAACGAACAAGATAAAGATATCCTATATTATTATCGTCGGGTGGGGGAGGAGTAACTTCAGGTGAAGTCATAGTGAAATAATTTAATGCATATAATCATGCAGAGGATATAAACGTGCTTGTTTTTACATATCAGCTGATTTCGAATAATCTCGAAGACAATATTTGATATTTTTAATTTACATTAAGAAATTCTTTCAAAAGTGAACAGTGCTTTATTCGATTATCCTGTTAAAATATTTTTAAGATACGAAGTGTACCATATTCAAACAGACCAATACTTACATAAGAATAGGAATTGTCACATTTACACTGTAAAGATGAAGACTGGGTTCTCCACCATCTGGTATACTGGCTAAAGGTATCGACTTCTCGAACTTTTCGTCTCCTAGTGATAAATTAAAGCTCCCCTAAAAAATAAAATTTTGTACAAATAAAGTTTTTTTCCGTCACTTTAGTTTCATATGACAGTATCACCCCCGTTTTGGACTCGGGATTTTGACCTTATTTTAGGCGTACTTTGAATTTGACCACATGAGTCTATGGACTCAAAAGTCATAGCATTTTGGACGCGAACTTCAAATATAAGAAATAAATAAATTAATTAAAAATAAAACTAGAGAATGTGTCCATAAGACACGGATGCGCCGCAATAGGCATTATTAGTAGATAAATGAATGAACTTTAGACCAACTTAACCCAAGTCCCTCATGGAATCTTATAAATGGGGAACTGTAAAGTGCTTATAAAGGTGATTATGATAATGAGACATTATAAGGATATTATGCAAAGTTGGTAAAACAGGATAAACGATAGTCACTAAAGCATGCGATGTAGGTCATAAAATGAAATGTACATGGCAACCTTATTGTTAGGGCTTAGGGATACCCATAAGGGTGTGCGTAAATGAAATTAGGCAATATTATGAAGATATCATGTATAATTGCTGAACATTGGACCTAAACACAAAACTGAACCGAAGTCACTTAAGTGTGAAATGAAGGCCAATGACGCCCTAATTGTTGGTGATTTAAGTAGTACTCATTAGGATGAATAATTTAATGCAATATCAAAAAGATATCAAGGATAGTTGATGACAAATGAAAAATGGATCTAAACACAAAATTAAACCAAAGTCAATGATAATTGTTGATGCTTCATGTAGTACTCATAAAGGTGAATGCTATAATAGCATGTATAGTTGTTGCGAAATGGACCTAAACGCAAAATTTAACCAACCATGAAATGTAGGTCATGAACAATTAATTGTTGGTGCTTTGGGTAGTTCTCATAAAGGTGAATATTATGAGGCAATATTATAAAGTCAACTTGTATAGTTGCTGAGAAATGTACCTAAACGCAAAATTTAACCAAAGTCACTCAAGTGTAAAATTGAGGTCATGAACACCTAATTGTTAGTGCTTTGAGTAGTACTCATTAAGATGGGTGTTATGATGCAATATCATAATGTTATCATGTATAGTAGATAATAAATGGAGCTAAACACACAATTTAACCAAATTCGCTCAAGTGTGAAATGTAGGTCATGAATACCAAATTGTTAATGCTTTGGGTAGTACTCATTAAGGTGAATATTATGATGCAATATCATAATGGTATCATGTTTAGTTGATGATAAATGGACCTAAATGCAAAATTCAACCTAAGTCACTCAAGTATAAAATGTAGGTCATGGACACCTTATTGTTAGTGCTTTGGGTACTACTCATTGAAATGAATGTTATGATGTAATTTAATAATAGTATATTTACAGTTGATGAGAAATGAATATAACCAAAGTAACTCAACCATGTTGGTCATGGGCACCTATTTATTAGTGCATTTGGGTAGTACTCATAGAGGTTAATGTTATGATTCAATATCATAAAGATATCACTTCAGGTTACTAAACTACGGACTTAAATGCAAAAATTAAAGCGGGAAGTATGTACGTACGGACGGACAAGAGTAAATCTATATGCCCCTTCCACTTTCGTGGCGGGGCATAAAAAATGAACCCTGGACTTCATCTAAAATTTTGGGTGTGTTCTGGACTCAAGGTGGAGGGGTTATAGTATATTGAACTATTGATTATGTAGTGACACAACTGATATGCTTGACAAAGACTTTATTTTTGACGTTCATTATTTAAAATAATTTAATTATGAAATAAAAAGAAACTAGAAGATGACGTGTCCCTACAAAATGTTGAATTAAGTAATGATCATTTTGTCTGTAACACACAAATGATGCTCAGGCTTAACACGTGTGTTTTTATTCGTATTCGTTTATTTGGACGGACAAACGGACGGGTGGAGTGAGGAATGAACTGACGGACTAGAATAAATTAATATGCCATCGACTTTTCGTCATGGGGCATAAAAATGCAGAATTTTGACGTTCAAGACAAAGAAGAATAAAGAAAATAAAGCAGAGAAAATCGCAAATTATTTTGCACTATATGTACTCGAAAACTAGAGGTTCAGAGACTTAGCCTGTATCGCTCACCTGACAAAATGCTTCTATGCAATGCATGACAAAAAAATTATGTTTTTTTACAAATGGGGTCTTATGTTTAGCTATGTTCTCCATTAGCACCCGTGTTTTTTGTTTAATTAGTTAAATTTTCATAGTTTCAGAGAGGATGATGAAAAGGAAGGTTTTCTCATACCGGGTTCCAATGTTAAACTATGTTCTGTATTGAAGGTCATGCTTTTTGTCGGATCTAAATGAAATGAGAAAGTTTTGTAAAGTACCTTCCATACATCATTCCTGTAAAGTTTGGTTGAATTTGCCTCAGTGGTTTCAGAGAAGATGAAAAAGTGATTTTCCCTTTTGGTTCAATGTTAAACTTAAATTCTGCGCTTGATGCCATGTTTTTTTTGGGCGCAGAGCGAAATGAGCAATCTTTGTTAAGGACCTATAGTACATCATTCCTGTAAAGTATGGTTGAATTTGCTTCAATAGTTTCAGAGGAGAAGATGAAAATGTGATTTTTCACATAGGGTCCAATGTTAAACTATGTTCGGTGCTGGCGGCATGTTGTTATTGGATCGGAAGAAAATGAGCAATCATAGTTATGGATCTTCCATACACCATTCCTGTAAAGTTTGGTTGAATTTGCTTCAGTGGTTTCAGAGGAGAAGATGAAAATGTGATTTTCCCTTTGGGTTCAATCTTAAACCTAATTTCTGCGCTGGCGGCTGTGTTTTTTTTTTAATTGGATCACAGCGAAATGAGCAATCTTTGTTATGGACCTTTAGTACATCATTCCTGTAAAATATGGTTGAATTTGCTTCAGTGGTTTCAGGAGAGAAAATGAGAATATGATTTTTCTCATAGGGTCCAATGTTAAACCTAAGTGTCGTGCTGGTGGCCATGTTTTTAGCTCACCTGACCCGAAGGGTCAGTGTGAGCTTTTGCCATCACTTGGCGTCCGTCGTCCGTCGTCCGTCTGTCCGTCGTCTGTTAACTTTTACATAATCATCTTCTCCTCTGAAACCACTGAAGCAAATTCAACCAAACTTTACAGGAATGATGTA
>MJUU01006158.1:109266-128949 GCA_002080025.1 Modiolus philippinarum | reverse complement strand
TTTAACATTGGACCCTATGGGAAAATTCACAATTTCTTCTTCTGCTCTGAAACCGCTGAAGCAAATTCAATCAAACTTTACAGGAGTGATGAACTGAAGGTCCTTAACAAAGATTGCTCATTTCGTTCGGATCCAATTAAAAACATGGCTGCCAGCACAGAACATAGTTTATTTTCGCTCTATGGGAAATTCACATAAAAAACAAGGCCACCATGCAGAACATGGAAAACCCTGCTTCAGCATTTTGTCAGGTGAGCGATTCAGGCTCAGTGTCTGAGCCTCTAGTTTATAGGATCAGAACGAAATGAGCAATTTTTGGTAAAGGACCTTCCATACATCATTCCTGTAAAGTTTGGTTGAATTTGCTTCAGTGGTTTCAGAGGAGAAGATGAAAAAGTGATTTTCCCATAGGGTCAAATGTTAAACTAAGTTCTGTCTGGCGGCCATGTTTTTATCGGATCCAAACGAAATGAGCAATCTTTGTTAAGCATTCCTGTAAAGGTTGGTTGAATTTGCTTCAGCGGTTTTAGAAGAGAAGATAAAAATGTGATTTTCCCATAGGGTCAAATGTTAAACCTAAGTTCTGCGCTGGCTGGCGGCCGTGGTTTTTTTTTTCGGATCAAAATGAAAGGAGCAATCTTTATAAAGGACCTTCCATACATCATTCCTGTAAAGTTTGATTGAATTTGCTTCAGTGGTTTCAGAGGAGAAGATGAAAAAGTGATTTTCCCATAGGGTCCAATGTTAAACTAAGTTCCGTTCTGGCGTCCATGTTTTATCGGATCCGAACGCAATGAACAATGTTTGTTAAGGACCTTTAGTACATCATTCCTGTAAAGGTTGGTTGAATTTGCTTCAGCTGTTTTAGAAAAGAAGATAAAATATGATTTTCCCATAGGGTCCAATGTTAAACCTAAGTTCTGCGCTAGCGGCCATGTTTTTTATCGGATCAAAATGAAAGCATCAATCTTTATAAAGGACCTTCCATACATCATTCCTGTTATGTTTGGTTGAATTTTCTTCAGTGGTTTCAGAGAAGATGAAAATATGAAAAGTTAACGGACGGACGACGGACGCCAAGTGATGAGAATAGCTCACCTGACCCAAAGGGTCACAAAAAAGATCACAAAAAATTTTTGCCGCAGCGCTATACTTACACAATTTCTTTCTTTCTTTTTTTTTGGGGGGGGGAGGGATGAATATTTCGAAAAGAATTTATGACAAATTGGCACACAAATAGTTAATATGGTTTGGAACCCCTTTTAACAGTAAAGACATGATCCAGGGGTAAAATAAGTCAAGCCTTAACTAATATGCAAAGCGTGCTAGATGTCAAGTAACTGACGGCAGTTACTTGCCATTTCACATTTCAACACTCTGGAAAACAAAGCTTGATATCTAATCACATTGTTGAAATATTAATCCAGACTGATCCATATTTGATTATTATTCTTAGATGAAGCAGGAATTAGTTTTATTCTAAAGGATCGCCTATCGACCCAACGACCTCTGCCCTTTATGAACACGATACCCATTAAATTGCCAAGGCAGTAACAAGTAGTAGGATCGAAGATGTTTTTTTTTTTTTTTTTTTGACATTATAAACGATAAGAAGAAGACATCTCAAGGGAGGCCATTTTCAAGAAATCGTGTAAATTTTCCTCACTTCCCGATTCATGGAAGGAGAAATATCTTACAGTCTGTCCGGGTTTATTTTTCATACTTGTTGTGCACGTTGATTTGGTAGATTGAACAGGTAACATAGAGTGTTCGGATCCGGGGATCCGGATTCAGTCTTCAGATTCGCTTTGCACGTTCTGATCATTTCATAAACTGGCCAAAAGAGTATGCAACTCTTAGTGGTCGAGTCATTTGGAACTATAATAGACATATAATCATCAAGCATGATTTGGAGCATTATAGCACTCATCAATTTCATTTGATGAATTATCAGTCCAGCTTACATGTTGCATACTGTAGTGACCTGTTCAGTCTATCAAATCAACGCGCACATAATATTTGAAAACTAGATCCGGACGGACTGTACAAAGACTCTTCAGAATGCCACTGTTTCCCGTTTAACATGCAGATTTCTTAAGCTGTTTTCTGCGTCACTCTAGACATCCTTTTCACATGAATTTTTTCGTCACGATCCCGTTTGCTGCTTCCCACTCACAGTCCATTGAGACCCAAAATGCAGTTATGAGGCGAACAGAACGATAGAAGGACTGGTACGCAGTGATCGAGTAAAATCGAGACGAACAGTACCTCCGTCGCATCATGTTCATCGTACTGATTTTTCATTGTGTCTTTGCTATACGCATCTCACCATCATTTCCATGCCACATGTCATCGGATTTTCTAACATACCGTGTATTGGTCTGTATTTGTATCGATTTATTTATTCCACCATGGCATAATGTCAGAAGTTATGATTAACTGCATAAATAACTGAAGAAATGCTAGATATCATTAAATAGTATATCAAATCTGAAAAATGTGTTCCATTCAAGGTAATTTTTGTCTTTTTTATGAAAGAAATTTCACAGGTATTTGAATATCAGATCCTGGAATAAATTATCTTTTAGATATTTGTTCAGGTCTTCATCATTACGAACTTACCGGTGTAGCTTTGTTCCAATGGTCAAGATTCTTCTGGAATGTAACTGTAAAGTTCTGTCCAGCTCTAAAAAATCGACAGTTAATTATTGCAATGTATGTGATATAATTATGGAAAAACAACGATCAAATTTGCAACTTAGAGATTTATGCATACATTGTATCAACAAAAGAAAAGGGTTTGTTCGAATGCGAGTGGAAAATTGCTGCAAGAATAATGAGGTTAACCAATAATGAGGTGCGGAAGGACCTTTTACGGGACGCCGGGATCAGCCATGTTATTCAGCGGGAATTCGGGATTAACGCTTAACGGGATCCGGAATTTGCTTGTCATTTTTCGGGAATCGGGATTGAAAGATTTATTTTCTCGGGAATACGGGATTTGACAGTTATTTCCTAGGAATTCCGGGACCACATCCTCTCTTATCCACCCACCATTATAACAACAATTCAAAGATTCATTTGTCACACTATTAGTCTAGACACGAAAATCCTTTCTAAAAAGACAAGACATAAATTCGGCACAACAATGAACAGGTCTAGATCCTTTCGTAAAAAGTATCTAGACCGCTATGTTATTTACACAAGAACCCTGAAAGGGCAAGAAACCGGATCTGTATTGGAACAACATTTTATAAATATAGGCAATCAATTGCAAAGTTCGCCTCGCTATGGACCATTGTCACAGTAACCCAATTTTGCCTGGATGTTGACCTACTCACTTCCGTCCGGATTCTGTTTTCGGGTTGATTTGATAGAATGAACAGGTAATTTGACATAAACTCATCAAAATGTAATGGAAAAGTATTGAAAAGGTAAAAGGGGTGTGCTCTAAATCATGTTTGATGAGTATTTGTCAATTACATCCCATATCTTTTGTTCTAGCAGCGGTGATCTGAGTCGGAACACTCCAGCAATCTCATGTCAGTCAGAGCAAAGAATATTTTTAGTCCATTACCGGCTTCGCCGAAGGGGACTTTAGGTTTGCACTCCGTCAGTCTGTCAGTCCATCACACTCAATTTTCCGGACTTTTTTCCCATACTATAAGAGATGTTTATCTAATATTTTGTATGTAAGTCTACCACCATGAGTTACAGATCAACTTTAAGTTTGGTTCCGGTTCATTGATTTTGGGCAGAGTTATGGGCTTTTGACTTAGAAAATTTTGGCAAAATACAGGTTTTCCGGACTTTTTTTCTAAACCGTTTAAGATATTAAGCTAATATTTGCTATGTGAATCTGCCACCATGAGTTACAGATCAACAGACTGATCAAGTTCGAGTTTGGTTCCAGTTCATTAATTTTGGGCGGAGTTATGGGCCTTTGACTTAGAAAAGTTTGGTAAAATATAGGTTTTCCTGAATTTATTCTAAACCGTTCTCGATATTAAACTAATTTTGGCTATGCGAGTCTACGACTATGAGTTACAGATCAGGCTCGAGTTTTGTTCTGGTTTATTGATATTTGACGTAGTTATGGGCCTTTGACTTAGAAAATTTTGGTAAAATATAGGTTTTCCGGATTTTTCTAAACCGTTCCAGATTATTGAGTTAATATTTGCTATGTGAGTCCACCACTATTAGTTACAGATCAAGCTCGAGTTTGGTTGGGCCTTGGACTAAGAAAAGTTTGGTGAAATATAGGTTTTCTGGACTTATTTTCTTTTCTTAACCGTTCAAGATATAAAACTTATATTTCCCTTACGGGTTACAGATCAAGTTTGAGTTTGGTTCTGGTCAATCGATTTTTGACGGAGTTATGGGCCTTGGTCTTAGAAAATTTTGGTAAAATATAGGTTTTCCGGGCTTTATTTTCTAAACTGTTCCGTCTTGAACTTACTATGAGGTATGAGCAATGCTCATTGTTAAAGGCCTCATGGTGACTTCAAGATGACAACAATAAAAGCGTTGTTCCTTTGCTTGTTATTACATGTATTTGTAGAGACTTTGTCTCATGTACATTTACTCCATATCCTTTCATCATTTACGACTGGAGTTTGTCTCTCCTGCTGTGTGGAGTCTGTAAAATGATTCCCCGTGCGAGAGATGTATGCTCTCTATATATTTCAGTTATGGTGTACTTCTTCGTGGTAGAATTTCTCATATGGATATACTATCATACTTTCAAATTTCGGCATTTATTTTTGTAATTTCGAAATACAATTCTGACCACCCGTTTAAAATGCCCACATCTCACTATTTTATAATGCCAAGTTTTCTAACAATCGACTTGATGAGTGCCCTGTGTTTGTCTATATGTTGTTATCGTCCATTTGCTTAAGACACTAGTGCTTTTGTCGGGAAACGGATGACAGTGATTGTAAGAGCACTTTGCCAGTCTTATTAATGTTTGTAGAAAATCCCGCACCCATGACCAACAAAGACATGGATGTAGCGTTGTTCGACAATTAGCAAAGAATCCCACTCAAACCGGTGCTAGTGGCCGTCTTGAACTTACTATGAGGCATGAGCAATGCTCATTGTTGAAGATCTCATGGTGACTTCAAGTTGAAGAACAACAATAAAAGCGTTGTTCCTTTGCTTGTTTTTACCATGTATTTGTAGAGACTTTGTCTCATGTACATTTACTCCATATCCTTTCATTCACCATTGAGCTAATGTTTGCTATTTGAGTCTACCACCAGGAACAGATTACGATCAGGCTTTCTTCTGGTCCACTGATTTTGACAGATTATGGGCCTCTGACTCTTGGAAAACTTTTTCTTTAGCTATTTTTGGTGGTATAACAAAGAATTATTCCACCGGTAGGGGATTTCTGTGTAGCCTTGCAATACGATCCACACTTGTTACTTTTAATTTTGTTTTTATCAAGGCCAGATTTTGAGAACTGTTCAGTTCTTTGGTCTTTGTAAGATTTAATGGTTTAAAAATTTTAAAACGTTGAAAAATAGCTTAGTCCATAGTGTGATTCGAACCAGGTTCGTCTACTTTACTAGACTTCCGCCTTACCTATAACACCACGAATTCGTTGGAGAAACCATGTTAAAAAAATCATATATAAAGCATCGTTATGAGGCACTATAAGAATATATATTATTATAGTATGGAATGTTTATTTCATGAGATGTAATGCAAGAAAGCAACTTTTAAGAATGTATGTCGGTTTTCCTTCACTTGATATAGTAGCTGAGATGTAAATTAGTTATAACACACGGACTTGGTGCGTCTGTATAAGTTCAACCCGTTCAGACGACTCGACCATTGACAGTTGCCATACAGCTCATCAAAATTAATTGCAGTTGGAATTAACATATGTGTTATTTTTCTCTCATGTTAATTCACTCCATAACCTTTCGTAAAATATTGCATAGTCTTGTGACCTGTTCTTTTTATCAAATTTACGCAAACATCAAATCTGAAAACTTAATCCAGGCGTAATGTACATGCAATGTTAAGATGATCTTAGCATGTATAGTGACTGATATATGAATTCGTCCATAAACTTGAGTGTAATTCCATCAAGCAGGATAGTAGTTCGAAGTGACGTAATTTTGCCTGGATACTGGGCTACCTTGAGAGATGCTTGCATATGAAAGGTCACATGATCCTACCATGTATAATGGCTGAATTATAAACGCGCCCATAAAATTAAATGTAAATCAATAAAGCGTAAAATATAGGTCAAAGTGACTTAAATTTGCATGTATGCTTAGCTACCATCAGAGATGCATGCATATGCAAGGTTGTATGGTCCTACCTTGCACACCTACTGAGATATGAACTTGGATGTAAATTTGAATGGAAGCCATTCAAGCTAAAGATGGGTCATAGAAACAAATTTTCTTGGAGGCTGTGATTAAAGTCAAAATGCACCTGTATGTTAAGTTTGATGACACTACCATGCATAGTTGCAGAGATACATACCCAAACGCTGATGTAGACGAGGACGCCGGGAGTACTCCAATAAGCCCTCCACCCCCAACTTCGCTAGAGCGATATGAAAATTGATACAACATTAAATAATAAACTGACGTCGCCTGCACCATGCATCGCTAGAATCTGTACATTGTTATCTTTCCTTCATTAATTGATCTACAGTAGCAGCAATTATAACGAAGTCTTAAACTGTGTGTACTATCTGACTGCTAAAACTTGACGTTGAACATTTATGCAGGTTGGGTCATGTTGGAATCAGTATGTACTCCTTAAGAATAACTAGTTGCATGTAAAATATCAAGTGGTTAGTACTTCTTGTACAGAATGTGAGAAATGAATGCGAAAAAACACAAAGTCGTTCATACTAGACTGAAAAGTCAGGGCCAACATCTGGAATTGGAATCAGTATATTCTCCTCAAAACGCATCTGAATGACAAATATCAAATGGACAAATAGTGCAAAAATTTCAAAGTAAGTGGATACTGACTGCGGGGGCATATATACATAAAACGCTCCTGGAAGCGATCTGTAATTATGCCAATGCAACTGCGTGCCAAACATTAATGGGGTACCATGAGTGAGTGATGTTAAACAGATGCAGTATGGTACAGAGTTGAAATATACTCTTCACTGGCAGCCATTATGGACGGTGTGAAGCCATCTTTTTGAAAAGAGAACTAAGGAACACTGTACCTAAGTTTGGTTTTAAATGACCACCTATAGCTTCAGAATATGATCTTTGGATGTGTTTTCCAATATGGTCAAATGTTAAACTACTTTCCCACTTGGCAGCTACCTTGAATGTGATGCAGACTTGCCGAACGTATTTTAAAGGAAACCACAAGAGAACTATTTCGACAAAGTTTTGATTTTAATTGGCAAAGTAGTTTCAGATGGGAAAATTTTTTGAATTGCTTTACCGCCTCAGAGAAGAAAATATTTGAATGCATCCTATAGGGTAGAATGTTAAACTTTGTTTCCCACTGGTGGCCATCTTGGATGTGGTATTGCCTGACACATTTTGTCAAAGGGGCAACTTAGGGCAAATGTGACAAATTTTGGTTCCGCTTGGCCAAATAGTTCCCGAAGGATGCTTTCCCAAAGGGTCCAATTTAATAAATGTGTCCAATCTCGGATAAGGTGCGGAATTGCCATACAAATTTGAAAGGAGATCACTTTAGGACCTTTGTGACCTAGTTTGGTTCCAATTCATTTTGTGGTATCATATGCGAAAATCTTTGAATACTTTCGAAAAGGGTCTAACGTTTATCTATGTTCACTGCTACCGGTCATCTTCGATGTGATACGGACTTGCCGGACAGATTTTTTAAAGGAATCAAACAAGACCAATTGTGACAAAGTCTGGTATCCACTGGATAATATTATATCTTATATTAAAGGAGATCTTTAATGTGTTTTATCATATGGTTCAATGTTAAACTAAGTTCCTCGCTAGAGGCCAGCTTGGATGAGGTACGGACTTGCTAGACACATTTTAAGGAGAATAGCCAAACTTGGTCCAAATTGTCTTACTGGCTTCAGAGTAGAAGATATTTAAATTGTATCCCACTGGGTGCAAGTAGTGTACAAAATGATAGTACTTGGTCAATTGGAACCAAACTTGGTCACAATTGTCCTTAGTTGGTCCCTTTGAAACGATGTCCAGCAAGTCCGAATCACATTTTAGATTGCGCCAGCGTGGAATGTAATTTGAAACTTATAAAAATGTGAATGTTTCAAGGTACATAGCTCCAGAACAACCAGTAACAATGAATCCCAAATTGTACTTGGTCTGAGTTTTGTAAATAACATGCAAAGTTTTAAAGACGATATATTATTTCCAAGGTTGTACAGACAGACAAACAGACGGACGAATGGACACATGACTTAGGATATCACATAATGCCCTGCCACTTTGTGTGGCGGGCATAAAAATCACGTCTTATAACCCAATGCATATGATACTCGTCTTAACGAAATGAAAATAATATTCACAAGCATCTGATATGGGTGCGTAAAAGTTCAGCGACAGTATCATTTCAGCGACTATCGTTTCGGCGTCATTGTTTGAGTACTTCGGTATATCATTTCACAGACGCTTTTTCCGAGTATCATATGTAAATTCAGTTACATCCAGTTTTAAATAGATTATACATAAAAAAAAAACTATAATTTAAATAATATAAATTTCATATTAGATGCACATCTAAATTTTCAGAAAAGGGTCAACTGGACGGTACTAGTTAGGGGTATTTTATTTTCTCGAAGACTGAAGTTTAAAATCAATGATTTCTTTCTTATGATACTCAAAAGATTTAAACTAATAGATAGGAATAAAAAACACATAAATAAATATTTATTGAATTAAATATAAAATGGAGATGGATAATATAAGTACAACCGTCTTAAGGGCTCCGCCGAGTTCTTTACTCATAGCATACAAGGCAAAAACTGTAATTTCTTTAGAAGGCTTAAATGTATACAAGAGAAAGTGCGGAATTTAAAAAAAAAAATCTCGGAGTTTTATATGATTTAGAATGACAATGAATTTAATGAACAATAAATTTTGACTGTAAAAAATATATAACCTTTTCAGACTCCTACTTCCTAAATATTTTACACATATACTGGCCTCTCACTGAAACTGCCGATGTCTTCTGAAATATATGATGATTCTGGACAAAACCCTTCGGGAAGTTTTGAATTTGTTTTTTTATTCCGTAGTGCGACAGCGTTTTACCAGCAGACTAGGCTCCTTGAGCCTAGCCGACAGTCTAGTAACGACCACCCCTTGACCCATCTTTCAAAATTACGTATTGTGATATTCGGCGTTTTGCATTTGCGCCGATTTGCATTTCATTTGCGCCGATTTTTTCTTTCATTTGCGCCGATTTTTTCTTTCATTTGCGCTGATTATTTCTTTCATTTGCGCCGATATTTTACTTGTTAATTTCGTGTGAAATACAGGTATTTTTTTTTATTTGTTCGAACTACATTGTGTACCGATGAAATTTAAAAAATAGCTTACGCGAAAAGCTTACATGAATTAAGAATAAAGCTCAAAGGGTGATAAAAACGGAATAAGAATTATAAATGCAAGTGTTTAACTAAGTACATATTTATACGAACAGAACCTGTAGTGGCTCTGTCTTTACAAGACGTATTGGTACTATATTGGTATCAGTAAGGTACAGTACCATATTTCACAGTTTATAGCCAGATTGAAGGTATTGTAGAAATAGTTGATATGGGTTTTTCATAGTTATTTATTTTTTAATCTCAACTTTTGAGCTCCAACTTTTATCTTGGGATTTTCAACTTTTGTCATTTCAAAAATACAGGTAAAAAAGTTACAAAATGTCGAAAATGGAGTATATTTTAAATGGGGCATGTATAAACTTTCGATATTTAACCAACAAATCTTCTTTTAACGATAGTGTATGCAATTTACTTGTGTCATAAGAAAAAAATCGGCGCAAATGTCATACGCCCGTCATATTCTTTCCTTTCAAGATTGTGGTAATGGAGTTAGTAGTCTACCTTTGTATGTTTATTATACTATAGGGAAACGGGACAGATAAAGGAGAGGTTTTGGTACCCATAAACCGGTTCAACCCTACAGCTGGCTTTTGCTAGTGCCTGTACCAAGTCCGGCTGTCCCGAGTTCCTATCGTTGTTTACTGTTTCTTTTGTCTTGTATGTGTTTTTCCTGTGTAGTTCCATGGCAGATTGTGGCATGTGATTGTAATTTTCAGCCATTGAAGATGTTTCATGTTATCCCCTGGTTTACTTCCATCTATTTGGCTTTCCAAAATGTTCTATGTTGGGTTGTTTCCCTGATTCTGTCGTATGTTATACGGATTTTCCTTACCGGTCTCTCCCTTTTGTTGTCACTTTTATTTGTGGTGAGTAGGGGCATAGGAAGTGGATGGCGTCACATGTCATGCATGTATCTTCACAGTTAATGTCACTGAATTTATAAAATATACTAGTAATGTCGCTGAATTGATATGCTTTCTGTCGCTGAATTGAAAAGTTCGAAATATCGCTGAATTTATTATCTCCGTCTGATATGTATCATTTTCTATTGGTATTTAATCTGTAGGGTTTATATCGTACTAGACGGGTTTTGATGTATCTTGTAATATGGTTTGACTAACGTAAGAAAAAGTTGGTTTCCATTCTACCAACACGTGCAGTACTAAGCATTTCTAGAATTTTTGTCAAAAGGAACACGATATTTTTAATACAGTGTTAGGTGTATGAAAGCTGTATATGTTTAAAATGTAAAGAAAATGAATTCCTCCAATCAAAATATTTTACAATATGATCTAATGATAGTTTACTCCTTACCAAAAGTGTGCAACTTACTTTAAGAACACCTGGTTGCCTTTCGGTCTACCGCCACATGGTGCCTCTAGCAAAATGCAGTCATCTGAGGCTTGAAAAAAAAAGAAAGCTTAAAACAGATTAGGTATAAATTGAATGGTGAAGCAAATTTCTGGATCGGTTAAAGTTTCTTTCTTTTTGTATGTATGATATAAGGCCAATCTCATTTACATTCTGGAGTTGAAAGCATACCCTCTTCATTTAGTTTTCTGGACACCATAACAAAAATGAGAAAACTATTCAGATAAGATTTAATCCTCCAGCTCCATCAAATGTATAAATCACTTTGTTCTCGTAATACAACGGAAACAATTTATTGACCAATTAAATACATCCGAATTGTTTTAACTGAGTGACTCACTAACAAAATTCTCTTAGTCTAAGTTACATTTAAGTATGCGGGAAATGGGAAATAATTCACATTAACAAACGCAATTCGGGATGCAGAGGGCAAGTGTTTCTGGGATTGAAAGATTTTAAAATTTCGTGCAGAACTATGGCAAGAATATACCAAAAATGCAAATTATTGAATAGAGCTCCCTTTTTCTTGAATCCCATATATGATCCCTCTTTTTCGAAGCCGGCTGACTGGCTGTAAAAGAGGCTACGGTCGAACGTTGTTCTCTCGAGGCGTGCACGCTATTTTAGAGATTCGTTTGTGAAATGGTATCCTACTATCAATACTTAAAGTCATTTTTGTATCTGTATAATCGAATAAACATGGATGAATTGAACAGTTGAACTGGAAAGAAGATATAAATAGAAATAGTAAACTGTGATTTGGACTTGTTTGTGAAGTATAGAATATTTGTAAATATTTACCTTTTTTGTTTAGTCCAGTCATAGACCCTCTTTGTGGTGGACTTATCAAACAAAGATGACAGGAGCTTTCATATACCATAAACAGTAAAATTAGTGTACAAACCGACAAGCCGACAATGTGTCCCATTGTTGTTATTAAGTTATATAAGCATACCACGTGATATTTTAAGTGCGAGGGTTTTAAATTGTTCTAAAATTACAAAATATTATAAAATATTTTTCCATCGGAACAAATGTTACATATTTGTTTCTAACGGTGTAAAAAAGCCAAAGGAAAAAAATAAGATATTATTCCGATGTTTATTATATTTAGGGATACTAATCAAATCGTTCTTGATCACAGAACGCCTGGGTAGCACCCCCTATTCTAAAAAAAATCGTACAGAATTTCAGTACAAATTGTTAGAACTGACTATAAAAATCAATTTGGGAGTTTTGAAAATCTCTGTACTCAAAAGTCTAGCTAGGTTGAGACCCAACGGGGACTTTTTTCGCAGGCTGGTGCCTGGTTGCTCTTTTAAATTAACTTTTGTCACTTAGTACTTGATATTTCCCATGAATAGCCATGTTTATTTAAAGTTGGATCAAATTGGAATGACCAATTCTTGCAATGCCATACCGTATATATCCGGACCGGCCTTTGCATTACACTTTTGTTAAATGTTTAAGCCAGTTATGAAAATGAATTTTTCACCGGAGATAATTTTTAATAAATGTATGATCTCTGGCAGATCAAAACGAAACTTGTTTGCAAATGGTCTCTCATTCATCATTCCACCACTGTTATAACAGTGGTTTCAGAGATGATCAATATCAGTGGCGTATCTAGACTTTCTGCTAAGGGTATACCCAAAATTTTTCCATAAAGAGGCGGGGAGGGAGGGGGTGGGCGGAACAAAATTTTTCCGAAAAGCCCCTAATAATTCTAAATATCTTATCACCTGGATTCGCCACTGACTTTAATTTTGATTTTCCCACAAGATCCAATGTTAAATGTGTGATCTCTGGCGGATCAAACCGATCTTTGTTTGTTAATGGTCTTTCATTTATAATTTCTGAAAGGTTTGGGTCACTTTTTTTAAGGATGGTCACTTCTCAAGTTTTTGAAACTGTCTCTGACCTCGGGAATTCTCTTATTTTATCCATCAAGATGCATTAGAAAATTTTGCACACTGACCCCCACTTTTCTTTTCAAAATATAATTGTATACATCTTCAATACGCTTCTGACAAAATTAGATGAATTTCTTGATATTCCTTCAAAGGTTGATTGCCTAAATGCAAAGTGAAAGAAAAATCTACAGAAGTTCGGTTTCCCGCCACAATTTCCAACGTTAGAAAAATAAAAAAAAACGGCCACACTGACATACTTAAAATGATGTATAATCTATAACCTAATAAATTTAAATGAAATACTTGAGGAACTGTGGTTTTAGAAACGATCAATATCAGTGGCGGATCCAGACTTTCTGCCGCCGTGCGCGGTCCCGGCTGAAGAATAGGCCCGCAGCATCCTCTGAGCTTGGAGTATGAGCCATCCTAACAGAGGACCCCGAGGGAACCCCGGGATATAGAAATAGGACCCAGTATCTCCGGCTTGCGGGGTGTGACCCCTCCTAAACGGAGGCTGACCCCGAGGGTCCCGGGATATAGAAATTGGACCCATTCCGTGGTTGTGCGGGATTAATAAATACACAACCCATCTTTCGGATGGGATGTAAACTCAGGTCCACGTGTTGGAAGAAATGCCACGCTTCCTGCACGTTAAAGAACCCTTGTAGTAAGCTCTTTTTGGGGTGGTCCGTAGGTGATCGGCTACAAGGCTAAATTCCCCGCCCTTGACGATTTCACCCTACTTTTCCAGTGGCAGTCAGAATTTCCCGTCCCATGGCCATTTCCATACCCCAAAGTGATTATTTATCAACAAACTTGTTCTCGTCTTGATATAGCTGAAATATTGCTGAGTAGACGTTAAACAATATTCAATCAATCAATCAATCAATCCAGACTTTCTGCTATGGAGGCCGGTTTGGGGTCGACCCATAATTTTTCCAACTTAAAAGGGGCGGAAGGGGTGGCAGAAAACAATTTTCCGAAAACCCCCTACGAGTTATTTTTTTTACCCTCTGAGGGGGCCCGCGCAACCCCGGGCCCCCTGGATCCGCCACTGAATATAATCGTGATTTTCCCACCGAATATCCAACGTTAAACTATGATCTGCGCTGTTGGCCACGTTTTTGTTGGATTGGAACAAAAGAAGAACCTTCAAACATTATAAGCAATGAGGAGATATGGAGTAAATGCACATGAGACAAAGTCTCTACAAACACATGGTTAAAGCCATGGAACAACGGTTTTGTTGTTCTTCATCTTGAAGTCACCATGAGGCCTTCAACAATGAGTTCTGTAAAGTTTGATTGAATTTGCTTCTGATCAGTAATCTCAGAAATCATCAAAACATGATTTAATTAGGGTCGAATGTTTGAGCTATGTTCCAAGCTAGTGTTCATGTTTTTGTCTACTAAGAATTTTGGAAGGATCATCCATCCACCATTACAGCAAATTCTGGTTAAATTTGCTTCAGTGGTTTCAGAGATGATTAAAATAGGATTTTTCCATTGGATCAAATTGCACTTGCGGTGTCGTTTTTCATTTAAAGGATCGGGAAATTGCAAAGGATCCCAAATTCACCTTTTCAAATGCCCATGGGGGTATGACGCATGAAACATCATCAGGAATACCATAGGGTGTTCGATTCTACTTTCTTCTTTTAACAGCACAATTACCACGTGACTGTTTTGCTGAGTAACGATGAAATAATTGCTCTCTGAAAATTTTCAATTTAATTCCTTCATGGGGAAAATCTCCATCAATAGGGAAAGTTGCCAGAATTGAGTGGTTTTAGAAGAGATTTTCAAAATATGAATTTCTTACAGAATCAAATTTTAAATTATGATCCGTGCTCTCGGCCAAGTTTTTTTTCGGATACTTTATAATTATTTTATTGTCTGAAAATGTGAACAAAATAATTGGGAACAAGTTATAACAACTTACTAGTCCTTCTCCTTATACATGTACATGCATAGTACAATATTGACACAGAACAAGATGACACTATAATCATACAAAATGAAATTTTAATTACAAATCAAATCAAATATTTTGCCGTCTGAGTAAAACAGTATAAAATTTATTTTTAGATAAACAGAATTATGTGTAAAGTACATCAATTTTGTAAACGGAAACGTTTTGATAAACGAATAAGTTTATGAACTGTCCTAAATAAAGCTTTGTTAATTGGCATCATCAACATCACTGCAACCAAAGAGAATATTTTCTATTGTAATTGGTACAAAATCTTTAATATTGTCAAAACATGTAGATCTATCTAACTGATACAAAGGACGTTCTAAGAAAAAAAATGTATAGCATCTTCATACGAGTGACCGCATATACAACCCACATCAATAGACCAGCATTAAGTGAGCTGCATCTATGTCTAAGATTCGTATGAATAATGTTTATTTTCCTATCCCCAAAAGCATAGTAAGGAGGAACTTGAATAGGTTGACCTTTAATAACTTTTTTTAAATTTTGAATATGATGGAAGTGATCTGATATTTATAGATAATGAATTCCACAAATTCAGAGTGGAAGGAAAAAAAGACTTTTAGAATGTTTCAAGACGACACCTCGGGGTATTTTAATTTTCAGCATTTCTTAGACTGTACCCAACAACATTTCCCACAATTGTTGGTAAACAATCTTTTTTCGGATCCGATTGAAATAAGCAAACTTTGTAAAAGACCTTCCGTAAATCGTTCCTGTAAAGCTTGGTTTGATTTTCTCTTGTAGTTTCAGAGATTAAAATGTGAAAGAAAACAATGGACGACACGTGGACGGAGGAGTGATGCCAAGTGACGGTAATGTTCAGCTCTCTCCCTTTAGGTCTTGGCAGCGCAGCTATACAGAAGCTCTCCTGAGCCTGTATCCCACTCAGCTAGCTACTTGTTTATTCACAGAATATTATCCAAGATGTAGCAACTGTTTTTCCTTAACATAAGGTGCCACAGATGGAAATAATCGACAGACAAGGGTCTATTTTGGTAGTGACAGGCTTGCTAATATTTTCGAAAATTTACACCGACTTATTGCACACATATTGAAATTTTGAATTCAGGACAGACTGCAATTAGGAGTAAATTCCCAACCATCAATATTGTCATTTCTTATTATCACGGTGCCTAATCTCCTCGAAAATTATTTTAGGTGATTCCCGAGGTAATTTAATTTTATGTGATTTCCAAAAATATGTAAACAAACCCGCTTCAGAAATGACAAGGTGAGAATTTTTAAACTAAATAAGGGTTCATGTTGCTTTGTTTACAAAGTGATTGTGCTTATTCTATGGCAAAGGTAATAGCGATCTTCCCTGTTTAAGTTTTATTTCAAAATTATTTGTACTTCTTGTGTGTGTAACAGGAGGGTCCGGTGTCCGCTGTGTCACCATCCCCTCGTCTGTACTGACATGTCTTGATACCGGGAGACGACAGATAGACAGACGCCAAATGACGATATCAAGACGGTTCGTTCCTCTGGGATCTGAGTTATGGTAGAAAACAATACAAAAAGTTTACATATTTTAATAAAGAGAAAAATGTACTAGTACAAAAACAAAATGATAATTTCGGATCCAAAGAGAATGACTAAGTTTCCAAATTAAAATTTAAGTAGCAGACTGCAGTCACTAAGCCAAAGAGCGAGGTTCTCATTTAGATCCTCTGGTCAATTCCGACCAAAAACATTTGTCACCTATAGAACATATAGTAGAAGTTCATTTTCCTGAAAAAATATGATTGTTTTCAAATAATTTTGCAATAAAATTCACAAACTTTAAAGTTCTGTGTTTAAACACATACTGTTCGATTTCTGCATTAAATTCATGAAAAAAATATGCACTTATGATTTATTTTTGCTTTTTAGAAAAATAGTATCATATATTTGCACTTATGATTTATTTTTGCTTTTTAAAAAATAATATCATATATTTTTGCTATAAAAAATCACAAAACAAATGAAGTTTTAGCTATTAGCTGTTTAAAAAAAATTAGAAAATCTACATTTTTAGGGAAATATGGAAATGCTGAAATTGCCCTTAAAAAGCATGAAAATGGGACAAAACTTTCTTATATCAACACCAACATCTGATTTTTGGGGGCTGAATTTGTTCATTCCTTCTATTTACAGCTTTTCAGAAAGTATGAGAAAAAGTTAAATACTCTAAGCTAGATTTTTTCAATGAAAATAGTAAAAAAATTGGCAAAAAAGCCTTAAAATGCGCAAAAGTGCTTAAATTGGTCACTTTCAAACAGCTGTAGCAAAATAATTTGCACAGCAACCCATGAATTATTCTTTTTATATTGAATTTATAGGGTAAGAACATGCAAAAATGAAGGTTTGAAAAAAAGTTAAATACTTTAAAATTTTGGCTCCTCAGAAGGGTACATCCTTAAGTAATTCTTTTTATTTTTTAAATAATGGAATATAGATTGTGCATACTAAAATCCTGAATGCAGAAATGACCAATAATTTTTGGATTATTATGAATAGTTGGTAACTATGAATTCCATAATTTATCAAAGCCCATAACTTTGTCAACAAGATTGCTATGCGTAGCTATGTCCCCCCGCTGCCGCAGTAAAGTTGATAAAGTCCCATAACTCAGTAAAATTTTGCGAATCAAAATGGCGGCAAGATATGATCAACTGCATTAGGTGGCAAACAGCTAAGCAAAATCCCTTAATTGGATTTTGAGGAGATGTGTCGACTAAGTCTTCCTATGTTGTAGTATGCATTAAGTCGATAAAGTCCCATAACTCCCGTAAAATTAGTCCAATCGAAATGGCAGCATAATATGATTAAGTACATATGGTGGCAAATGTTCAAACTAAATTTCAACATAATCCTTCCAATGGTTTCCGAGGAGTTGCGCCCACAAATTGTTCCTAAGCTGTAGCACGCATTAAGTCGATAAATCCCATAACTCCTGTAAAATTTAACCAATCAAAATGGCGATGCGATATGATCTTGTACATATGGTGACTAACAATCCTGTAAAATTATCATGAATTCGGACTAGCAGTTTCTGAGGAGTTGCGTCCACAAGATTTGCCATTGTATAACAATGTGGAAATAATCAAAGTCCCATAACTCCAACAAAATTCGACGATTCAAAATGGCAATGCGATATGATCTAGTACTAATGGTGACTAACAATCCTGTAAAATTTGAAGGAATTCTGGCAAGCAGTTTCTGAGGGGTTGCGTCCACAAGATTTGCCATTGTATAACATTGGGAAATAATCAAAGTCCAATAACTCCCACAAAATTTGACGGATCAAAATGGCGATGCAATATGATCTAGTACTAATGGTGACTAACAATCCTGTAAAATTTGAAGGAATTCGGATTAGCAGTTTCTGAGGAGTTGCATCCACAAGATATGCCATTGTATAACAATGTGGAAATAATCAAAGTCCCATAACTCCCACAAAATTTGACGATTCAAAATGGCAATGCGATATGATCTAGTACTAATGGTGACTAACAATCCTGTAAAATTTGAAGGAATTCTGGCAAGCGGTTTCTGAGGAGTTGCGTCCACAAGATTTGCCATTGTATAACAATGTAGAAATAATCAAAGTCCCATAACTCCCACAAAAGTTGACGAATCAAAATGGCGATGCGATCTGATCTAGTACTAATGGTGACTGACAATCCTGTAAAATTTGAATGAATTCTGACCAGCGGTTTCTTAGGAGTTGTGCCCACAAAAAACGTGACACATGGACACGCAGACGCACGGACGCAGACCATTACCAGGTCCCTCCGTCGCGTTGCGGCGGGGGACAAAAATCAATGGACTGGAACCAATACCCATAACTTTGTCAAAAATAAGTGGACTGGAACTGTCAAAAATCAATGTACTAGAACCATACTTGACTGGAACCAAAATGCCCATAACTGTCAAAAATCAGTGTACTAGAGCCATACTGGAGTGGAACCAAATGCCCCTAACTGTCAAAAACCAATGTACTAGAACCATACTGGACATGAACCAAAATGCCCATAACTGTCAATAAAGGGCTACGCCGAGCGCAGCATGATACGACCGCTGAAATTTTTAAAGTGAATGTGGACACAGTAAAGAGCTTGACACAATAATTAGATGGACACAAAAAGAAGCAAGACACAGTTATTAGCTAGAAACAAAATAGGGAAAAAATCAACCCTTTTGATTACTTACTGATAAAAAACCGTAAGAGCTATGCAGAATATGTACTATCAACTAAAACTTTACAGACATAGAAATTTAAAGAAAAAAAAAAACATCGAAATCTGATGAAAAATAAAGATATGACATATTTAGAAAAATTGCAATTTTTGGCCCCTTTGACCCCTTGTAGCTCGGAAACGGTAAGACCTACACAAAATCCGTTGCAATATTACTGGAAGCTTAGATCCAGAGGAATCCAAAGAAAAAAATCCCATCGAAATCCAATGAAAAATAAAGATTTGACATATTCAGAAAAATTGCATTTTTGGCCCCTTTGACCCCTTGTAGCTCCGAAACGGTAAGACCTACAAAAAATCTGTTGGCATACTCATGAAAGCTTAGATAAAGAGGAATTCAAAGAAAAAAAATCCCATCGAAATCCGATGAAAAATAAAGATATGACATATTTAGAAAAATTGCATTTTTGGCCCCTTTGACCCCTTGTAGCTCGGAAACGGTAAGACCTACACAAAATCCCTTGAAATACACCTGAAAGCTAAGATCAAGAGGAATCCAAAGAAAAAAATCCCATCGAAATCCGATGAAAAATAAAGATTTGACATATTTAGAAAAATTGCTTTTTTGGCCCCTTTGACCCCTTGTAGCTCGGAAACGGTAAGA
>MJUU01006158.1:82615-94893 GCA_002080025.1 Modiolus philippinarum | reverse complement strand
TTTTTGCAATTTACACTTGACCTCTATCTGTTACAGTTTTTGAAATAAAAAATAAAAAATGCAAAAATTTTGAAAATTTAACGGAAAAAGGGCTATAACTCCGACATGGGAAATCAGATTTTCTTCAAAATTGCACAGTGGGTAGATCTCATCATGCTGATCATCTTTACTCCTGTCAGATTTATGATATCTGTAATGGTTTTCGAGTTATTTGCCAAAAACTGCAATTTACCCCTATGTTCTATTTTTAGCAATGGTGGCCATGTTGTTTGACCAGCCGACTAATCGAACACAATTTTGAGAAGCCATACCCTGGTGATGATTCAAGTCAAGTTTAGTTACATTTGGCCCAGCGGTTTCAGAGGAGAAGATTTTTGAAATTGTTGACGGACAGACAGACAGACAGACGACAGACGACGGACGACGGACGCATAGTGATGGCAAAAGCTCACATGGCCTTTTAGGCCAGGTGAGCTAAAAATTACCATATTTGGCAAAACATGTCTCATATATTGCTCAACACAAAACTGTTCCAAAAAAGGTGATTAGAGAGATATCAGATATTCTTACATGCATCTTAAAAAGACTGACAGGTATAGTTTACAAAATTAAACTATCTTAATGACTCCTATTTGATTTACAAAATTGTTTTAAACAGATCTTTCTAAGAATTTGAAAAAAAAAATCCTTTAGGGAAGATCTAATTGTCGAAAAATCTATTCCATCTATGAAGTAAAAATTTCATATCAAATCAATGACAAAATGTGATTCAAACAGTGGTAAAAATATTAACCTGGAATATATATAAATAAAATGGGTCCCACACCATAATTTAAATACAAACAATACATATTTGTGTCAAGCTTTTAGCTTGTTTTTTAGATGCTGTTTTGATATTCCATTAGGAGTTTTCTTGACAAAGCCATTCTTTTTATGATTTACAAACAGTGTCTCTTCATCACTGGTAAAGTCAGATTCTGATATCATCACACTACTGTTCTGTGTTTTACCTGAAAAAGAAAGAACAAATTTGATTGGCCATATAAATGAAGGTTTTGATTAGTCAATTCAGAACAAGGTGCTCTCAAGAGCCTGCATCACTCACATGGATCCTGGCTATTAAAGACAGTCTTTGTTAAAAGATCTCAATTAACCCATGGTTCAAATTAGCCTATTGGTCTCGGTTGTGTTTCAGTTCGGTCCAAGTTTGGTTCCCTTTTCTGCAGGGTTTCTGATTGGTCAAAAAAGCATTTGAAAAGTAACAAAAGGCTTTCAAAAGCTTAAGCTGGACCATAAATCTTTAAGGGGCAACTTAGACCAAATACGACCAAGTACAGTTCCAACTGGCCCTCAGGTTCAGGAGTTTTCCAACAATGTCCAATATTAAAATAAGTTTCCCTTCTAGCAGCATATTGGCATAAAACCCTGGCCTGGGCTTTTTTAAGAGAAATCTTCAAAGTCATATTGTGAAAAACTTTTCACTGGATGAAAACATGCCTCTATTCAAATGTGCTTTTGTTTCATTTTCATGTAAATTTCTTTATTAGAGATGCATTGCAAATATAGAAGAGAATGAATGAGTGTGTGAGCAATAGCTTTTGTTGTGTTTTGTCTTAATTTATATTGTCTTGTTTTACGTTGGTTCTATATCGAGCAGAGCAACTTTGGGCTGCTTGCAATCCTCATTAAATATATTAACAATTTAATTAAACAGGAAGGTGATGAGCTACAGACCAGAAAGAAGACAAAACGGTACATCAGACCAAATATCATATCTTTATTATTTCATATTGATACACAAGACCCAATCTCTTTGAAAAATTTCAACACAAATTGTTCAGAAAATTTCAATCAACACTAAAATAAAATAAAGTGTCTATGGGACACGGATGCCCCCGCTATACAGATATTTCAGCAAACAGGAAGTAGATGAGTGACAGACTTGAAAAGGGGAGATGGGTACAACTTTACATACCAAAACCTCAGACCAAATATCAAATTATTCCTGCATACACAAGCTGAGAAATCCTTGACGAAAATTTCGAACGGATGTATGGACGGACTGACAAGGGTAAAATTTAATGCCCTCGTCACCTAATGGCGGGGGCATAAAAATAGCAAGAAGATGGGAGACCATCCTGTAAAAGGGAAGAATTGTACAACAATTCACCATAATAAAGTTTCATACCAAATATCAAATTATTACTATGTACACAAACCAAGAAATTTATACATAATTTTTTCTGAACATTTAGGCAAACAGGAAATTGATGAGCAACAGACAGCAAAAGGATTCATACAAAGATGATTGTAGACCTTATGTTTTTCTATCTTATAGGTGTTAAAGGTAGCATAAAGACATTTTGTGTTAATTTCTACCCTCATGCAGTGAAAAATACAGGACAAACTGTTGGTTTGAGGTACTGTCTACAGAACTTTACTTACATTTTAATGGGTCTGTGACAATATTCTAATAAAACAAGCAAAAAAAATTACTTACTAATGGTATAACTTCATTTTGTAAAATTTTGACCCTTTCTGAAATTTTAACTGTTTTAAGGTAGATCGACATTATACACGGCGCATTTGCGAAACACAAGTCGGATGTGGGATTGACTTGTTTTCAAGCCGGAATATTCCTTATTTGGCCTTTACATTGCGACGTCATAATAGACTGACATACACTTTCCCGCGAATTAGCTTCCTTTTCCCGTAAATATTGTCTATTTCGTAAACTATGGAAAATATCTCTCTTAATCAAACGGTGACATATAGATTTTTTCAGCTCAACATATAGCTGAAATGTATGCCTCTGAAATATCAAAAAAATCTATCTGATATTTATTTCATATGAAAGCTAAACAATAAGCATGTTCTCACAGTTCCCTATATATTCTTTGTAAATACCACTGAAATATACTGAATTTGGCCTGATTTTCAAAGCTGGATAACAGGAAAAGATGATCGGTGACATATCATTTTCATATTATTTTTTGAAACAATGGACTAAGACCTACAAAATATCTTAAAATATAAAAATTCTGTCTGAAATTTTTATTAGGCTCAAACTACCTTAAGTTCTGAACATTTATACATTTGACACGGAGTATTCCTGTTTTAATTGTCAATCAAGAACATTTCCTGCCATAAGACCTCTCCCGATAATGATTAATTTTTATCAGAATGCAACTTAGATACTGTTTATGTACCAAAAGGTTCTGAATGAACAAATAAAGGGATACAGAGTAAATGTACATGGGACAAAATCCCTATATTAAGCAAATGGAACAACACTTTCATTGTTGTTCTTCATCTTGAAGTCACCATGAGGTCTTCAACAAAGAGCAAGCACTCTTCTGAACCTGAATGTGATTGAGACTTGCACAGAACCTGTTTCTATTACAATACAGAGTTTATCTTTTTCTTAAAGAGTGAGATTTTCCGCAGGACATTTCTTGAGTTTTTCTTAAATTGAAAGATGATATTTTTTGTGTCATTTTAATGACATTTTAATCTATGGTGTTATACCATTAAAGAATAACCTTTCATAAACTATGGAGCAGTCAAATTATCGTGAGTAATGGAGTCAATATTAAGATTTAATTCCAACATGGCAATGAGTATTCCAAGAAAGACATTTGTCCCTTGTCTTCAAAGTTCCCTCAAACAAGATGTGAGCATGAGGCAGAACTGAAACTTTCTCCCATGACAACATTTTGCATATTGATGCCTTGTGTCAAATATAAGGAAGCTGGCTTGGAATTTTCTTACAAAAATGTCAGAAATATTTTTTTGTGTCACTGACACATTATAGAATGATGGATAGTGATCTCTATTTGTCAACTCTAAGAAACCTTTAGGCAAAATAAAAGTTATTTCTTTAAACTCATATTACAAGCACCTCTTTTTAGGAGATTATTTATGTGATATGTGATCTGACAAAAGAAAAAAATCAAGAAAGAACCATCAACTTTAAATTAAACAAGAACAAAAACAATAAATTAGTACAAAAGTTCCCACACAAACCATGAAGCTGTCACTCACCAATATATTGTTTGTTCATTTTTAGTCTCTAAAAAATACAAAAGAACAGATATACTAACTAGAAAAACTAGCACACCTCACTTATATATACCCCCTCCTCCCCCAATAGACAAACAGGAAGTACACATCTGACCGGACTCAAAAAAGAGGCTCCTTACAATTAATCATATAGAGGCTGCTTACCTACAGCTTACATATGCTGTTTTCTTCATTTTCGTGTAGTTTTGACAATCACACCGAGACAGTTTTCAAAATAATGTTTTCGCAATAAACATGTATTTTAAAAACAACCGCTTTTGTAGAAGCCAAGAAAAATGTGACGAAAAATTCAAATTTTCACTACATTTCGTAACTAAGTCCATGTTTCATCAAACAGAAAGAATACATCTGAAAGGACTCAAAATAGGACATTCCATACAACTGACCACATAGAGGCTACATACTCATTTTAAAAACAATCCCTCTTGTAGAGGCTGAGAAAAATGCAACGAAAAATTCATGTTGTCATTACATTTCACAATTAAGTTCAAATTTTGTCAAACAGGAAGTAAACATCTGAAAGGACTCAAAATATGAGTTTTCTTACAGCTAACCATATAGAGGCTGCATACCAATTATAAAATGAATCCCTCTTATAGAAGTTGAGAAAAATAAAATATTTTTTGATGGGCCATTTAAAATTAAATAAACACATTCTTTATTTCAGTTCAAACTCAATTTACTTTTAAGCTGTTGTTGCTCCCCTTTGGGTCTTTGTCTCTTTGACACATTCCCCGTTTCCCCTCTTTTTCCAATATAAAAAGATTTTTAAGAAAATAAATTTCTACTCTTATGATAACGGCAGAAATGTCAGATTTGGTTTATGGATGTTTTTTTTTTTAGTTCTTTGCCAAAAATTTCAGTTTACTCATATTCTATTTTTTAGTAATAGCAACAATCCTGTATGGTACTCTGACCAACTGAACACATTTGAGTTCCTGGGGAAGATTCTGACCAAGTTTCGTTCAAGTTGTCCAAGCAGTTTCAAAGCAGAAGATTTTTTAAGCTGAAAATAAACAGACTGACTAAGACAGAGGCCAAAGGATTGTTATTGCTCACATGGACCTTCTGGCCAGATGTGTAAAAAAGAAATTTTTAAAACAAAACTAATTTTGACTTTAACCCTTTCGTCGACGAGTCCTACTACAGCGGGATTCTCGCTTCAGACAGCTGACGACGAGTCCCACTCTAGCAGGATTCAATACGTGTTTGAATTTCCCGCCTCGTGTATCGATTTAGACTAGAGTTGTCTTTCTTTGATTAGTTTCCCGGATTTAAATAAGAATGGCGCTTCCGTTACAAAAAAACTGGATGAAAAAAGGACGAAAAATGTGGATTTTACACAAATTTAAAGTTTGGGGACAAATTTTGATGAAATTCTTCGCGATTTTATGGACAAAGGATTATAAAATTTTGACGAAAATGAGAATTTAAGCCAGGAAATCATAACGAAACAGCATCGTATTGTTGAAATGTTCACTTCGTTGATATTATCTCATTTTTAGAAAATTTCTTTTGGAACTTTTAACAGGAATACGAATTTTTCCAAAATAGGACAAATTTCATGCATTGTATTCAAATTTTCATGTGAAAATATATATGGAATTGACTTGAAAATAAATAAAATACAAAGGTCTGTAATCCTTTATTCTTAAGCAAAAAAAAAATTAACATTCAACTCCCAAAAATGAATTTCTGATAGATATTTAAAGTGTAGCACCCATCAATGTGTTCACTCTGTCAGGGAAGCCATCCTCTCAGAGTTACTTCCGCCTGGGACACTATCCGTGAAAGGGTTAATAGGTAAAAGCCAATGCAGAAATTACTCATTGCCATTTGACTCATAGCAACTGGTTAGAGTTGTCTCCCATTGTATGCTTTTAATTAATTCACCAACAATATTTGCACATTGAAGACCCTCATTTTTCATGAAAGCCTAGGAACTTGGATTTAAACAAGAGTTGTCAGAAGACAACATAGCTCACAGGGGATTACAGTAATCGCAATGCACAATTAATTTCAAGGTTATACATTTTCATGATAAATACTTTAAATGCGATATAAGAAAGCCACATGTCAAACAGGAACTCTCTATCACTAAAAGACTAACTTCTATAAACAGGGTTAATTTTTTTTTAAACAAGAGTGGACCCTAATAGATGTCTCGCCCGTCCCTGCTTGTCGCTAAAACAGTCATGCACTACTCAAGAGCAACCTACAAGCCAAATATTATTACCATTCCACTTACAGTAATTTAGAAACTATTCTAATCAGAAACACTCAACTTTGTTCACTAGACCATGAAATTGAGGTCAAGGTCAAAAGCCATATGGCAGACGGACATGTACTAACCAAGACTAAGCTATATACCAAATATCATTGACTATTGAGAAACAGACTTAAGCAAAAAAACTTAACCTGGTCACTGGACTGTGAAATAGAGGTCAAGGTCAATAGCCATATGGCAGACGGACATGTACTAACCAAGACCAAGCTATATACCAAATATCATTGACCTATGGCTTGTAGTTATTGAGAAACAGACTTAAGCAAAAAACTTAACCTGGTCACTGGACCGTGAAATTGAGGTCAAGGTCAAAAGCCATATGGCATACCTGTCAACTCACCTGATTTCTGCGGGTCAGACCCGATATTTTCACTTGTCACCCGATGAGATGTAGTAACCCGATCGGGTTGAATCGAAGTCGTCATTCGTGTTCACCCGGATTTGATTTACGGTAACGTTTTGTGTATTAATGTTGATATTTACATTTCCGGTTGTGTTTTTTTTACTCGATCGGTTTGGAATACTGTCTCCTATTGTTATAATTAAGCCGTTGTGGAGTTTGATGGGCCGTTTTTAAGATAACTACACGCATTGAGTGTAGTGGGAATTTCTTCAACTCAATGGAAAAGACCGATATCTGGACCAGCAATGTCGTCAACAACCCCACAAAACGGAAAAGCTTACAAGTGTTCGCGGTGGAAATAAAAGTTTGATTGGGGCGTTGGGTAAAATCAAGCGACCTGGTGATTAGCAAACCAGATTGTGAACTTTTCTGATAGTTACAATGATCAACAACGAGTTTACTTTTAGGTTAGAATTGAGAATTGACACATTATGCCCAGTTCCCGGGCCCAGTTTTGGTCCACGTAAAAATCTTAATCAGAAAAGGTGAAACAAAGCCAAAGGTATTCAATAGACAAAAAAAAAAATATCATGTCTGTTGTTTATAAGTAGGTAGTAACTGAGTATTAAAGTATGTAAATAAATTGCTTGATAAGTAAATAATTAGGTTGAA
Source organism: Modiolus philippinarum (assembly GCA_002080025.1). Taxonomy (NCBI): domain Eukaryota; kingdom Metazoa; phylum Mollusca; class Bivalvia; order Mytilida; family Modiolidae; genus Modiolus; species Modiolus philippinarum. The sequence continues at coordinate 87,508 of MJUU01006158.1, read as the reverse complement.
AAAAGTCTGTCGTGCATTTATAATAGAATAATTGGGATGAAAAAAGTTCGTCACGCGTTATGACCAGATTTTTTATCATCCAATGCAGGTCATGACCAGATTTTGGTCATTGGAGGTTGACAGGTATGATATGGCAGACGGACATGTACTACCCAAGACATAGCTTTATACCAAATATCATTGACCTATGGCTTGTAGTTATTGAGAAACAGACTTAAGCAAAGAAACTTAACCTGGTCACTGGACCGTGAAATTGAGGTCAAGGTCAAAAGCCATATGGCAGATGGACATGTACTAACCAAGACCAAGCTATATACCAAATATCATTGACCTATGGCTTGTAGTTATTGAGAAACAGACTTAAGCAAAGAAACTTAACCTGGTCACTGGACCGCGAAATATAGGTCAAGGTCACATGATTTTGGGTCCGACAGATAGGGTTCGCCGTAAGCTACATATGGACCAAATATAAAGTTCCTACATCAATGGCTTCTGTATTAAAACTTGAGTTTACGCCGCCGTCGCCGTCATACTTTGCACGCCTATGTCTCGCTTTCACGACTTTCGTTGCGGGCGAGACAAAAACTGCCTCAGGTAGTGAAGTCATGAACAAAATATAAACACCCTATAACTTAACAACTTAATTCTAGAAGCAAGGATGAAGTTTTTTAAAAAATTGCCCTAAGGACAAAGTCAAGGTCAAAATGTCTAAAAATATGGTGCCATCAGAAAGCTATCATCATAAGGAAGCCATATGTTGAAATTGAACATCTTACCACTAAATTTCAACATTCTAGAAACACTGTTATAGTTTTTGTTAAAAACTGCCCTCAGGGCAAGATCAAGGTCATAATGTCTACAAATATGCCACCATTAGAAAGCTCTCATCACAAGAAAGCCACATACTAAATATGAACACGCTACCACTAAATAACCAAATTCTATAAACAATGTTAAAGTTTTTCAAAAATTGCCCCCAGGGAAAGGTCAAGGTCAAAATGTCTACACATATGGTGCCATCAGAAAGCTCTCAACATAAAGAAGTCACATATCAAATACAAATACCCTAACACTAAAAGTCTACCTTCTAGAGACAAGGTTAAAGTTTTTCAAAAATTGCCCTCAGGGTAAGGTCAAGGTCAAAATGTCTACAAATATGGTACCACAGCTCTTATCATAAGGAAATCACATACCAAATATGAACACCTTACCACTAAAAGCCTACCTTCTAGAGGCAAGGTTAAAGTTTTTTTCAAAAATCACCCTCAGGGAAAGGTCAAGGTCAAAATGTCTCCAAATATGGTACCACTAGAATGCTCTCTTCATAAGGAAGTCATATACCAAATATGAACATCCTACCAAAAAAAGCCTGCCTTCTAGAGGCAAGGTTAAAGTTTTTTAAAAATTGCCCTAAGGGCAAGGTCAAGGTCAAAATGTCTACAAATATGGTACCAAAAGAAAGCTCTCATTGCAAGGAAGCATCATACTAAATATCAACAACCCACCTCTTAAGGTCTCCATTTCACAAGCAAGGTTAAAATTTTTGCTGACGACGCTGACGACGACGGTATGACAATAGCTCTTGGGACATCCGTCCCGGCGGGCTAAAAAGTACTTCTGCATCCTTTTTTTGATAACCAGAAATGTTGATCTCATCTTTGTATACAGAACAAAAATGAAATCACAGACAGAAACTGAAAATTTTTAAGAATTACCACAAATTGACCATATAGTAAAGAAATGGTTTACAATCATAACGGCATAACCTTACACCAAAATTGTAACGATAAGCAAACATAAAAATATGGAATATATTATAATCAAGTTTACATGTTATTGCATTATTTTTTTAGTTGTTTTATTAAGAAATTTTAAAAGTTCTCAAATAATGATAGTTTTTCTTAAGGTTTAAAGGACCTTTTCGATATTTCTGTCAAATCCTTGATATTCCAACATTCATTTTCAAGTATTTTTAAAGTTTTGGAGCACATATCAAGACATTCTAAAATGTTTTAGTGATATATTTCACCTAAGGAGGAATTTACATGTGCCTAGTGCTTTCCCTAGATAGCATACTTATTAACATAGGTAATCAACGATTACAAAGTTCGCCTCGTTATGGCACGTCGCAGCAACCAAATTTTGCCTGTATGCCGACATACTATCAAAATTGCATGCATATGCAAGGTTACCTGAACCAACAATGTACAGTTACTGAGCTATGAACTCCTAGTTATACACTGAGCTATGAACTCCTATGTATACATTAATGTAAGTCATTCATGCATAAAATGTAGGTTTAAGTGACCTAATTTTGTCTGAATGCTGAGTTACCATCACAGATGCATGCACATGCACATGCAGGATGATCCTACCATGTACAGTACCTGAGATCTGATCCCTGACATGAACTTTAATGTAAGTCAGTCAAGCGGAAAATGTAGGTCAAAGTGACCCAATTTTGCCTGGATGCTGACCTTCCATCAGAGATGCATGCATGTGCAAGGTTAGATGATCCTACCATGTACAGTGACTGAGATCTGAACTCAGAGGTTAACTTGAATGTAAGTCATTCAAGCAGAAAATAAAGGTCAAAGTGACCTAATTTTGCCTGGATGCTGACCTACCATCAGAGATGCATGCACATGCAAGGTTGGATGATCCTGCCATGTACAGTGACTGAGATCTGAACTGGGACGTAAACTTGAATGTAAGTCACTCAAGCGGAAAATATAGGTCAAAGTGACCTAATTTTGCCTGGATGCTGACCTACCATCAGAGATGCATGCACGTGCAAGGTTAGATGATCCTACTATGTACAGTGACTGAGATCTGAACTCGGAGGTTAACTTGAATGTAAGTCCCTCAAGCGGAAAATATAGGTCAAAGTGACCTAATTTTGCCTGGATGCTGACCTACCATCAGAGATGCATGCATATGCACAGTTAGATTATTGTACTATGTATAGTAACTGAGATATGAACTAAAATGTAAATTTGAATGCAAGCCACTCAAGCGGAAAATATAGGTCAGAGAGACCTAATTTTCTTGGAGGCGGTGAGTTAACCCAAGATGCACCTGCATGCAAAGTTTGATGACCCTACACTGCATAGTTACTAAGATATATACCCAAATGCGGACGCGGACTCCGGGGGTACTCCGGGACTTCGTTGAGGCGAACTAAAAATGAAACATCCCTATATTAAAACTATCAAAACTCTAATGTTTTACCTTTTGGTAGTAGCTTGATTTCATCTTTATAATCTGTGTCTTGTAACAAAGAATATCTGTGCCTTTTCTTCGTCCGCCAGCGCCATTTACATCTATGAAATGTATCAATATTTTTAATATTTGTAATTTTTCATCTTACAATGTAAATAACTAAATACCAAAGGTACATTAAATTTAGTTTCCCTAGTATTGTAATAAAACTTAAGACTGACTGGGCGGAGTTTGCTTTAAACGCTGAACTGGGGTAAATCTACTTTTTCAGTGTAGTGCCAACATTAGGTGTTAGAAAATTACAATTAAGTTACTCATTAATAATCATGTAGTTATCTTTATAGTGAACACTTTTCAAAAACAAATAGTTTGTAAGTTGTATGCCCCAAGATATAAATAGGAACATTCACAAATCAAACAATTATTGATCTATTAATAAGATCACCATGTATTTGGTCTATTGTACCTATTCATGATTTGGAATGATCAAATCCTGAGTGACAGGTAACTCCGCCCAGTCAACCTAAACTTTTCTTACAATAGCCATTCCAACAACTTATGTTTCTTAGTGCAGATCAAATTCCTTGTGCAAAATTTAATTGCATTTACAATGAAACCTGTCTTAACCGAACCCCTCTGGGACTGAAGTTTTTGTTCGGTTTAGACAGGTATTCGGTTTACACAGGTTCAAAATATGTAGTAATTGATGCAAAGGGTCTTAACATCATGTTTGGTTTAGACAGGTTTTCGGTTTAGTCAGGGTTCGGTTTAGACAGGTTTCACTGTAATATTTATCTGCTCTTTTTAAATGTTTCATCAAAGTTTTACTGTTCTCAAACGGAGATGATTTGGTATCTGGTAAAGTATTTTGGCATTTTAGTAAATTCATATGCAACAAGCTAGAGTTGAACTATACCATTTTTGTTTTGTTCTAGAGTTGATATATATTCATTCACTGGCCCATACCTGCCAACTATCCCAATTGTCTGATTTTTCCACATGAGAGCATCAAATCTTATATTTTCGGAGAGCAATTATTTCATCCTTACTGAATAAACAAGATGTGTTTGTGAAACACTACATATGCCTCCAGCAACAATTTTATTGGTGTAATGAAATCTTAATATTTTGGTTAGAGTTATCATTCTTTACATACAAAAAAATACGAAAATTTTGACCTCTGTGACCTTGACCTTTAACCTAAATTTTTCCTTCCATATTAATGTTCCTCTTGATTAGATCTATACACTTACCAAGTATGATAAGTCTTTCCCTATGTTCAAAAGTTATAGCCAATTTTAAAGTTTCGGAGTCACAGACAAACTCACTCACAAAGACAGGACAAAAACAATATGCCCCCATCCTTGATCTATAGGCATAAAAAGTCACTGGTTTATTGCATTGTAATTGTATTGTCAAAACAAGATGTGTTTTGTGAAACACTTATGCCTCCGAGTAGAAGTAAAGAAGAAACATTTAGCAACTGTGAACAATGAATGTCCTTCTGACAAAATAATTTGTAGAAATAAATTCTGGTATCAACTGAAAAGTTTAATCACATCAAATGATAATTGAAATTAGATGCAAACACAGAAGTCACCCAAATAAACCCCTCAAATCATTATCCAAGCATTATTAAGAAAACAATTTTCACCCCCCCCCCCCCCCCCC
>MJUU01006158.1:55132-76285 GCA_002080025.1 Modiolus philippinarum | reverse complement strand
GCTAAGTTCCGCCAAACAGGAAGTTGATATCATAAGGCAACCAAAATGGGAGATGACGCATTCCACCTATATATAAAGTCAAATACCAAATTTGAAATAAATCGGCCCAGCAGTAGCTGAGAAAAGTGCGACGAAAATTTTTACTATGTTCATTAAAGGGAAAAATGGCTAAGTCCGCAAAACAGGAAGTTGATATCATAAGGTGATCAAAATGGCAGACAACATTTTCCCCCTAAATATAAAGTCAAATACCAAATTTGAAAGAAATCCGACCAGCAGTAGCTGAGAAAAATGCGATAAACCTCGGACGGACGGACGGACGGAAGGACGGAAGGACGGACGGACGGACAAGGGTATTCCAATATACCACCCACTCACGAGTGGGGGTATAACGGACGGACGGACGGAAGGACGGACGGATGGAAGGACGGAAGGACGGACGGACGGACAAGGGTATTCCAATATACCACCCACTCACGAGTGGGGGTATAATATTAGTAAAAAGAAAGACTTAAAGAAAGAGTTATGGGATGTTGTCTCCTTGACATTTACCCCATTTCCTTTCTTTTTCATGCCATGGGCATCGAGTTATGACTGCCAATGGAAAATGGGGGAAATGGGTAGGGGCGGGAAAATAGCTGTTTTTATAACCCCTCCCTTAATGGGTCTTCTGTGTACGAGAAGCACATATGAGGTTTTTATACTTCAAAGAGAGTGACGTTTTGTTTTTTGAAAGTTTGTCTTCAGGCTTTCCCTTGTAGATACTTTGTTATGTCCTTTGCATGTACTCCATATCCTTTCATTGTTTATTTCTGTATTATGGTCCAACTACCCTACATAGATAGGGCATTCATCATCTCACCACCTGGAGATGCCTATTGTAGCATTGTTTTGAACGAGACCCACCACAACTTGGTTTTTTCATCAGAAGTTTTCTTGTTTAACACTGATTGCTAAGTATCTTGTATTTCCAGTTTGAATGAATATACCGTATATCTGCAATGCGAATCCGTAGTGGTAATAAACACCTCTACGAAGACGGTTTCAATTTTCGGTCAATCGTTCACTGTTACCCGGCATCAAAAATCAAACGACAGGGACACGGTTCAATTTACCGGTTTTGCTTACACTAAGAAGATTTGGCTACAAATGGGTGAAACTACGCAACTCTCCATGATAGAATTGGGTGAAAACTCATTGTTGCAGAAATATTTGAGTTAAGTGTTTTAAATTGGTTACTAGACGCATGTCAAAGAGAATAAATTGGGTTCTCATTTATTTTAATTGCGTAATCTTGCAAATACGCAGCTTATCAGTTGCTCTACGCGTGTATCACTTTCCGGTGAATATAATATAATTAATAGATTCTACTGTGGAATTTCAATTCTAGGCATTACCGACTTCGAATATTTATTGAGATTTTTAACGTTTTTTTTTCTCGCTAAAACGAAGTACAAATGTAGTTAATCAGTTGGGACATGTTCTACACGGGTGTTCTGACCCAAGCAATTATTGATCAGAGTGTTCAATTTGTGAGGAAGCTATAATCGAGCATCGCCATGCTGACTAGTAGAAAAACAAATAATATTCGAGAAACGCCCCATAATTTGTTAATGATTTTTCATCGCTTAATTGCAATGTTAAAATCTCGTGATGTTAAGCGCAATTCAAACTATGACTTTTTATAGTAGTTCGGCACTATCAGAGATATACCATTTGAAGGAGTAGGCTACTTACCACAATTGCTTTCATCATGTAATACTAAAGTTTTGAAGAAATTTTCCATCCAAAATGCATCACACAAGCACTTCCTGGTTCTCTTATCACAGTAACCATGACCTGAGCAATTGTTTTGACAAACTGAAAAGAAAAATAGAAACTCATACATTTGTTTATTATGATTTATTAATTAAGAATTATTTATTTTCAAGTAAGGGCTGTTCCAGCAAAACATGCATGGGACCGGGAGAAGGCACTTTAAAATTGCTGCTATGGGTGGGTGCTATTAATTAAGGTCCGAATTCAGAAGCTATGCAAATAATAATACTATTTTGCATCTATGGGTGGTCATGACAATTTCTAAGAGCCCCCCCCCCCATATGCTTTGCTGGAACAGCCCTATTTTAAACATGTATATCAAGACATGCAAGAGCAGGTTAGTAATGCCAGGCCTTCAAGTGGAGTTTGGCTCAAAAATAGGGCTTTTAATAGGGCAGTTTTCCCTGAATAATAGGGAATTATGGGGGAAATGTCACCAATAATAGGGCAAATATAGGGTTATTGTTTACTTTTTTGATATTTTCTGTACCTGATATTTTTAAATATAAGTGCACAAAAGAGCAAAATGTATACATTCAGTTTTTGCAACAATGTAGCAAGAAGTGAAAGCAAAACATAGGTAATCAACGATTACAAAGTTCGCCTCGTTATGGCAAAGGGACACAGAAACCCAATTTGGCCAGGGTGCTCATTTACCATCCCTTATGCATGTATACAAAGGCTAGATGATCTTACCATGTACAGTTATCGAGACCCGAATTTGGACATAAACGGAAAAGTGATCTAATTTTGCCTGGATGCTGACCTACTGCCAAAGATGCATGCACATGCAAGGTTAGATCATCCAACCATGTACAGTTACTTAAATCTGACCTCGGACGCAAACTTGAATGTAAGTCAATCATGCAGAAAATATAGGTCAAAGTGACCTATTTTTGCCTGGATGCTGACATTACCCAAAAGATGCATGCACATGCAAGGTTAGATGATCCTATCATGTACAGTTACTTAGATCTGAACTCGGACGCAAACTTGAATGTAAGTTGATCATGTGGAAAATATAGGTCAAAGTGACTTAATTTTGCCTGGAAGCTGACCTACTGCAAAAGATGCATCCAGATGCAAAGTTCGATAAATGTACCATGTACAATAACATAGATCTGAACTCGGACGTTAACTTGAATGTAAGTCACTCATGCGAAAAATATAGGTCAAAGTGGCATTATTTTGCCTGCATGCTGACCTACTGCCAAAGATGCATGTACATGCAAGGTTAGATGATCCTACCATGTACAATTCCTTAGATTTGAACTCGGACGTAAACTTGAATGTAAGTCGACCATGTGGTAAATATAGGTCAAAGTGACGTAATTTTGCCTGGATGCTGACCTACCCCCAAAGATGCATGCACATGCAAGGTTAGATGATCCTACCATGTACAGTTACTGAGATATCAACTCGGACCTAAAATTAAATGAAAGCCAGTCAAGCGGAAAATATAGGTCAAAGAGACCTAATTTTCTTGGAGGCTGTGAGATAGCCCAAGATGCATCTGCACACAAAGTTTGATGACTCTACCCTTCATAGTCGCAGAGATATATGCCCAAATGCGGACACGGACGAGGACGTGGGGGGTACTCCAATAGTCCTCCTCAACTTTGTTGAGGCAAACTAAAAAGTAAGAAATTTTGTATTATTTGATGTATCATGCAGTGCTAAGGGAGGCTAAAAATTTTTGTAAAAGGTATTTGTTATCAACAAAATAAACAGATGGATTCTACCCGAGCTGTAAATATGAAATAAAAGGGCTAATATAGGGAAAGAGCCTATTTTAAGCCAAAACAAGATTGCTACGCGTAGCTATGTCCCCCGCTGCCGAAGTAAAGTCAATAAAGGCCCATAACTCATGCAAAATTTTGCGAATCAAAATGGCGGAAGATTTGATCAACTGCATTAGGTTGCAAACAGCCAAGCAAAATTTCAGCAAAATCCCTTAATTGGATTTTGAGGAGATGTGTCCACAAAGTCTTCCTATGTTGTAGTATGCATAAAGTAGATAAAGTCCCATAACTCCCCTAAAATTTGCCCAATCAAAATGGCAGCATAATATGATCAAGTACATATGGTGGCAAATGTTCACACTAAATTTCAGCATAATCTGTTCAGTAGTTTCCCAGGATTTGCGCCCACAAAGTGTTCCTAAGCTGTAGCATGCGTTAAGTCGATAAAGTCAAATAACTCCTGTAAAATTTGACGAATCAAAATGGCTATGCCGGTACCAAGTCCGGCTGTCCCGAGTTCCTATCGTTGTTTATGTTTGTCTTTTGTATTTTTATTGTGGTTTTTTTTCTTGTGCAGTTCCTATTTACTTTCTGGCATGTGGCTATGTTTTTCGGCCATTGTAGGTGTTTCCTGTTATCTTTTTTATTCCATGCCATATGATCTTGTACATAAGTTGACTAACAATCCTGTAAAATTAGAATGAATACGAACTAGCAGTTTCTGAGGAGTTGCATCCACAAGATTTGCCATTGTATAACAATGTGGAAATAATCAAAGTCCCATAACTCCCACAAAATTTTAGAAATCAAAATGTCGATGCGATATGATCTAGTACTAATGGTGACTAACAACCTGTAAAATTTGAATGAATTCTGGCCAGCAGTTTCTGAGGAGTTGCGTCCACAAGATTTGCCATTGTAAAACAATGTGGAAATAACCAAAGTCCCATAACTCCCACAAAATTTGACAAATCAAAATAGCGATGCGATATGATCTAGTACTAATGGTGACTAACAATCCTGAAAAATATGAATGAATTCTGGCCAGGGGTTTCTGAGGAGTTGCGTCCACAAGATTTGCCAAAGTATAACAAGGTCGAAATAATCAAAGTCCTATAACTCCCACAAAATTTGACGAATCAAAATGGCGATGCGATATGATCTAGTACTAATGGTGACTAACAATCCTATTAAATTTGAATGAATTCTGGCCAGCGGTTTCTGAGGAGTTGTGTCCACCAGATTTGCCATTGTATAACAATGTGGAAATAATCAAAGTCCCATTACTCCCACAGAATTTGATGAATCAAAATGGCGATGCGATATGATCTAGTACTAATGGTGACTAACAATCCTGAAAAATATGAATGAATTCTGACCAGCGGTTTCTGAGGAGTTGCGCCCAAAAAAAAACGTGACACACGGACGCACAGACGCAGACCATCACCATGTCCCTCCGTCGCGTTGCGGCGGGGGACAATATAGGGTTTTAGGGCACTGTTAAAAAGATAGGGATTTTATAGGAATTATAGGAAATATAGGGCCGCTTGAAGGCCTGTAATACTGTACATATGTCTATTTTCATGGGTCTGTTGTCAAGATAAGTTCAACAATTTCAATTTCTTTTTCTGGTAAAAACAAATTTTATGCTTTTCTGTACATCAATTTAATTAGGACAACATTGTCCTTTTCTCAAATGTACCAACTTAAAATATCTATTATTTTCTTAATTTTCTCTACACTGTATTTATCAGCCAGAAACCCTTTTCAAAAGAAAATTGATTGTAAGTTCATCAAAATGTTAAAGACTTATGATTAAATTTTATTGTAAGATATTTTGTGAAAATTACTACAGGATTAAAGCTATGATGATAAGGATGCCAATAAAAGCAGTGTTCTGTAACTTGTTTTACCACACATGATTTTGAAATGCTCTCAATATTGATGAAAACTTTTCCATCAAAATGGATGATAATGGGCAGGGAGGAATTTCTCAAATCTACCATACTTTTCATCATATCTTTTAAATATGTCCTCAGGAAGATACACCAACATTTATTTTCAGACATTAACCCAAAGCAAAAACTTACTTATTGTGTCAATATTTACAACAGAATAGCTGAGTATTTGGTTGCTATTTGATTTTAATTTTTCTTTTAATAGCCTTTTAGTTTCAGCACCATTTCTGATTTCTGTGGCATCTTTATTAACATTTTCAACATGGAAAAACACCTTCATTCTGAAACATACAAACTGCTGGGTATTATTTTTTGTAAAACAAAATAACTCTTCTTGGTGTCTATGCATCTTGCCAGAGACAAATGTTTTAAATGTCTCTGATAGTACATACATGTATGAGAAAAATAAATAATTCTCGGAACGTTAATTTTTGTAGTGTCTAATCATCTTCTTTGGATTGTAAATAAAGTGCACCCTCCTTAGGCCATACAAAATTAATTAATTGGTTCCAGGCAATTTTTCACTTACAATGATGAAGGAGGGAGGTAATTTTTTTTTATCTTTTTATTTACCAAACAATAGATGAGGCATCTTTTAACATTGTAAAAATCACCAAAAATGTAGTGAGGGAGGTGATTTTTTGTTTTTATTTTATTGAAATGGCAAAAAATATGGTCAATGAGGAGCTTTTTTCATGCCTCAAACTAGATGAGGGAGGGCCTGTGAACCAATAAATTATTTTTTTATGGCCTTATATCCCAACCTTTGGGACCCGGGAAATGGGTGGCAATATATCAAGGAAAGAAATAACATAGAAACAATGTAACTTTTTGAAAAATTGACTTTGAAAATAGTTGGAGATAAGTGAGGGACCGCCATTAAAGAGTTGGTATTACGAGGGAGAACTGTAAATTCCTTAGTAAGAACTATTAATTGAGTATTCAATATAGACCCTTTCACGTTAACTGCAGTCTAGGATTTTGCGCATGCGCTCATATGCCTTTGAGTGGGTAAAATGAATCATCATAATATATGTGACGTCTTGATTAATTGTGCACAACGTCATTTTTGTGGGAACTGTTTTTATTTTCCAACTAAAAATGACAGGAAAGGGTCTATTGGAATGAAAAAGTTCCAAATGCTATCTGAAAATTAAAGTGGCAAACTTTTAAAAACTTTAAACTTAAAATATTTCTAGTATAAGGGAGGTAATTCAAATTTCTTATTTCTTTGTAAATTACCGTTGGGTACAGCTGATTCCCCTGACTACATTGTATGTACATCATTAATGAGAGAAGTAGTAATATTGAAATTACTCTAAGAAAACAACACTTGAGGTATCTGGCTAAAACATGATCTCATAAAATTCTGGTAAAATTCATTAGCAAGCAAATGAAATCAATTCTATCCATCACATTACAATGCAGTCATAATTGTTGAAACAGTCACAGACTTTTTTAACAGTTCCATAAAAAAATTTAGCAGGCCATACTGAATTTGGGGTGTTAGCCAAAAAATCCCAAGGTGTGGTCTATTCAAAAGCATTTGCCATCCATGACAATAAAAAAATCATGTGATAAACTGTAGTTGGATACCTTAAGTGCAGTCATAGGCAATATTTCGAAAAGCAGCTGAAAATTGCATGATTAACTTCCTGTAACCTACCATCACATTGATTTGTTGATTTGTTGTTTTAAGTGTGAGCATATATCATGGCGAAAACAAGTTATAAGTATGAAATGTTTTCCTGTTCCAAAGAAACAGCACAAGAGGTACCAGACCACATGAAGACATACATAAGAAAAAGAAGGGAAACGGGGAATGTGTCAAAGAGACAACGACCCTAAGGGGAGCAATAACAACTCAAAGCCACCATAAGATCTTCAATGAACGGTGAGGAAACCCCACATCCAAGTGGGATTTCCTCAGAATGTATTGTTCTGCCTATACAAATTATTCTGGTCCAAGCCAACCAATCTTTGCTTTTATTTCTCAAAGAAGCAAACAAGCAGCAAATACTAATATTAAAGATCTGACCAAATTATGTACCAAACCAAACCAATGACTGCTCTGGCATTTTCTTCTGGATTAGACTAGAGTTCTGTTATAAGAGGTTTCACTGAAGTTCAAATATTTCATCAATTGTTTTTTTAACCAATGAAAACATTATTCATGTTTTGTGTGACAATCAAAATGGTTTGATGTTTGTTTTACCCACAATGCAATACTTACATAGAACTTCCTGCCTGTCCCTCTAAATGATCCATAAGAACATTAGTATCACCATTTGTAGATTCTGGTAACATCAGTTTTAACTGACTCTGTAAATTTGTCTGAAATATACATGATGAATGAAAGGATATGGAGTAAATGCACATGAGACAAAGTCTCTACAAATACATGGTAAAAACAGGCAAAGGAACAATGCTTTTATTGTTGTTCTTTATCTTGAAGTCACCATGAGGCCTTCAACAATGAGCTTTGCTCATACCTTATAGTAAGTTCAAGAGGGCCCCTAGCACCGGTTTGAGCGGAATTCTTGAACATGAATTATGGTATATAGACACAAATCTATGTCAGATGGTTAAGGTATATGAAGCCTAATAGAAATCTCAGGTAGAATTTTGGACATTGCTTAGAGTATGCAACACAAAAATACATTGATCTTGATTCAAGAGGTCACCTTTGGGAATGAGACAAAATGGCCATTTAAGAAACATTAACTTTTAAATCACTTTCATTTAATATCTAATACTACAAAGGCAACTTAGATGAAAGGTGACCTTTTAATATCAAGTTGCTGCTTTTTCAAGGTGACCACTTATTCATGTCTGACTGTATAAAAAAGCAGGTACATGTATTTTTTTGGTCCTTCTCCCTTACCAAGACCTGATGTACATATACATTTGTACATGTACTTGCAATCTGTTTGAAAATCATATTTATGTACACCATTAAGTGTTATTACAAGTATTCATCTGTAACGCATCAATATTGAACATAATGAGCTTTTAAATCAACAGCAAGATAAAGGACTATATGCCTATACTTACAATAAACATAACATTGTGCACTCAAGAAATGTAATCCTAACCATACCTACTCCTTTGGCCTTCGAAATGTTTTTTTTTTATTCTATTTCAATCTTCACTTTGAAATTATAAAGCCAGTTCTCTTATTTGACGTCACATCACAGAACTGGATTGACCAATCAGATAAGAGTATTTTAATGTTACATCCAAAATAGCCAAGTGAAGCAATCGATGTTTACCTATATAATCTATGTAAAAATGAAATTCGAATATGATATTAATATTGATGTATTAAATGTGTATTCTGAGTTTGATTAATATGTCTTAGAAAATGAATGAATAAATCAAAATTGAAGTTACATAGATATATAATAAAATGCTGATCTTTTCACCGCCTAATCAGGTAAAGTGCCCAGATGTACGGATAGTAGAGTTGCAGACCATAGCAGAAAAGATTCAGAACAGACCAGCAATCATAAATGTTACCTTATCTTGTTCTGTGAACTGTCTTATATCTGTGTCAAGGTCAAGTTCTATCAAATCATCTTCATGGGGATCTATAAGCGTAAAAATAACAAAAATGTCTTCATTTTTGCAAGTACTCATCTTTTCCAGATTCAAAACATCATTAGGTGTGAATTCTTATACATGTAGTTAAACATTGTCATATTAAGTATATTTCACAATTTAGAATAAGTAATTCTATTGCAATTGTGTTTGTAACACTGATTTTGATTGGGTAGTGTCAAAATTGTCACAGGGGTAAAATCTGTGATTTACTGACTAAACCAATAGCAAAGTGATGGAGACATGGACTCCAAACTTTTGGTAATTTTGAAATCAATGTAACATGCTTCAAAGTTGCATTAGAATTTTAGAACCTTCTGAGAAAAATCTAGGATTTTGTTGCCTCAAATATTAATTTGTTTTCCTGGTCCTCTTAAGCATTGCACTAACTTCAATTTAAAGTAGAAAAAAGGGCTACACATAGCCATATATACCTACCACTCCCACAATTTGAAACCCAACATATTTGTGGTAATTTTAATGGTTAAGAAGGGGCATAATTCCTACACAAGAGTGGACCCTAATAGATGTCTCGCCCGTCCCTGCTTGTCGCTAAAACAGTCATGTACTACTCAAGAGCAAGCCAAATATTATTACCATTCCACTTACAGTAATTAAGAAACTATTATAATCAGAAACACTCAACTTTGTTCACTAGACCATGAAATTGAGGTCAAAGTCAAAAGCCATATGGCAGACTAACATGTACTAACCAAGACCAAGCTATATACCAAATATCATTGACTTCTAGCTTGTAGTTATTGAGAAATGGACTAAAGCAAAAAAACTTAACCTTGTCACTGGACCGCGAAATATAGGTCAAGGTCAGATAATTTTGGGTCCGACAGATAGGGTTCGCCGTAAGCTACCTATGGCCCAAATATAAAGTTCCTACATCAAAGGCTTCTATATAAAAACTTGAGTTTACGCCGCCGCCGCCGTCATACTTTGCACGCCTATGTCTCGCTTTCCGCGACTTTTGTCGCGGGCGAGACAAAAATATTGACAAGGACTCATCTTCAAACTGGCTCATGATATTCTTGACCCAAAGCTATTGTATAAATATTATCCAAATCCAATGACATAAATTTTCTAGAAGGCTTACAAGGGTTATTTGTCAATTTCCAAAGTTTAAAGGGGCATAACTCCTACAAAAATATTCAACTAGGATTTATCTTCAAATCAAATTGAGGTATCCTAGATGTAAAGCTATTGTGTATAAATTATCCAAATCCAAATCCAATGAGAAATAAATTTTCAAGAGCGCTTACAAGAATATTTGATAAATTTTCAAAGTTAAAAAGGGGCATATTTCCTACAAAAATACTCTTAATAGGACTCATCTTATAACTCACTTGAGACATTCTAGAACTAGAGCTACTGTCTAAATATTATCCAAATCCAATGAAAAAGAAATTTTCACAACACTTATAATGATATTTTTGAAAATTTTCTAAGCTAAAAAGGGGCATAACTCCTACAAAAATATTCAAATAGGACTCATCTTTGAACTTGCTTGAGGCATCTTTTTACCTAAGCTACTGTATATATATCATCTAAATTAAATGAGAAATAACTTTGCTAGAGTGCTTACAAGGCGGACTGACGGACACCCAGCTTTACCATATCCCCGCATCGTATTGTGGCCGGGATAAAAATCTAGTTATCACTTAAATTACATGCTCATTACAATAATCAACTAAACAGCATGTCAACATTACATGTACATATAGTATATCTTTCGGGATCAAGTGGATTACGATATTTCTCCTGTTTGAGACAGTTAAATTTGTGATTTTCAATATGCGAGCTTTGGCGAGCAAGTTAAAATAAGAAATCTAACTATCGAGAATGGAGAAATACGGTAATCCACAAACAACGGAGGGATATATTGTTTCTCCAATGACTTTTACTGTGTTTCAGGTGCATATTCAATGGTTCAGCGGGTTTGTCAATGTTTGCCGCTATCTGAAAGCCTAGTAACGATGACGTCACAAAAGACTTTATGAACGAAATGAAACGTTGCGGGAAACATCACGCAGAAATTTAACCGATGTGTGGATTGAAAATAATACATATTTTTAACCAACTGGGTTAACACGCTAACAATTAGAGAAATTTATACACAACCTGTATACAGTAGAACATTGATGGCTTGAACACACAAGGGACTAATGAAAACAGTTCCAGCTTGAGTGATTGAATTGTGCTTAAGGTAGATAGACAGTAATATTCATATCCATGAGATTTTGCTGTAAGTCGGCACAATTGAAGAACAAATCCTACTTACCCAAAATCTGTAATAAAAAGTATGGGTCACCATGCTTGCTTTTTCTAGAATAAAGATCAAAGTTTGCTCATTTTTAGCCATTTTTTCACCTAAGTTTACATAGAATGCACGGGGAAAATATGGAAAGGCAATTTTTAGCTCAATAGAAATGAAACTTTTATCCATGAGAATTTGATTTATTTTTTAGAACAGATAGTTTATGATGTAATTTATTGGTTACAATAAAAAAATGAATATGTCACCATGCTTTTAACGGAGATATTTTACAATGTTTCCGGATAAAACATTATTTACGGGAAAAGGGAGTTAATTCGCGGCAAAGTTAACGAAATATGACGTTTCACATCTGTCATTCAATTATGACGTCACAAATGAAAAGCCGTCAAATTACTGTTCCGGCAAGAAAATCAAACCTACCCCATATCCGACTCTTTATTTTTCAAATGCGCGATTGAATTGCACAGCGCAACAGTGTCTATCTACCTTAAATTCTAACAAAGGGTCCATAAAAAAGGGTTTGAGACATCCATAGCGTTCTTTTTATTACAGTTCAGGCCATAGAGGTTCAATTGTATGTTCTTACTTTCTTTAATGAGAACAGAAGAAGAATCACTTGAACTTAATCCCTCTGCATCCATAACTGTCAATGTGAAGGTATATCTTCCTGCCACCATATTAACCAATTGTAAAACTGCCTTGTGGTCTGAACCATTTAATGGATTCTACAAACAGGAAGTAGCATGTATTTTAATCTAGAAAGAAAATGTCATATAATGTAAAGGCAGAAATTAAGGTATCAGGTAGGAGTGTTTGCTCTTTGTTGAAGGCCTCATGGTGACTTCAAGATGAAGAACAACAATGAAAGCGTTGTTTCATTTGCTTAATCTTACCATGTATTTATAAGGATTTTGTCCCATGTACATTTACTCCATATTCCTTTATTTGTTCATTTAGTGTAGAGTTTGTCTCTCGTACAGTGTAGAGTCAGTAAAAAGATTCCCGTGTTTGAGGTGTATGCTCTCTATTTTGTCAGTTATGGTGTACTTGTTCATGTGAGGATTTCTATGCACTTTCAAAACTCAACATTTGGCTTTCTTGTTTTGTAAAAAATTAAACCATTTTTCAGGCCAACTGTATATGTATTGCTCACATCTTCCGATTTTACTTGCAAGGTTTTCTTACAATCAACTCTATGAGTGCCCTGTGATCGTTTATATGTTGTATTGTCTATTGGTCAATTTGTCGGGCAAAGGATGACAGTGTTCGTAAGAGAACTTTGCCCCATATATTATGCTTGTTGACAACCCAACATCCATGACATGGGTGTGGCATTGTCGCACATTTAGCCAGTGAATTCCGCTCAAACCGGTGCTAGGGGCTGTCTTGAACTTACTATGATGTAGGAGTGTTTGCTCTTTGTTAAAGGCCTCATGGTGACTTCAAGACGAAGAACAACAATGAAAGCGATGCTCCATTTGCTTAATCTTGCCATGTATTTATAGGGATTTTGTCCCATGTACATTTACTCAATATCCCTTTATTTGTTCATCATGTATTTAACGAAAGGATATGAAGTAAATGAACATGAGACTATAACACATATGTGACTGAATCAATTATTATGGAAAAACAAAAGAAAAACTAGAGGATGGCATGCCCCTGTTACAATGTATTTGTGTTTGTAAGACACATATGATGCCCCTCACTTAACATGCTTATATATGTACGGACCGACAAACTGATGAACTAATGAATGAACAAACAGACTTTTCAAAATGGGGGCATAAAAATATCTTCAAGGTTCCATGCCTTATCTGTACTCACCCCTGCTGCCAAACTACTTGGGTCCCTGGTCCAGCTATATTTTACAATTCCCTTATCATCAGTAGACTTTGAACCATCAATTTTAACAATATCCCTAGGCAGGGTCAATGTTTGGTCTGCCCCTGCATTGGCTACAGGTCTTGAATTGGGATCTACAAAAATATTTAACTGTAAATACATTCATGTCTAGAACTTCCCCTAAATTTATTTTGAACCATTACATATTGTTGAAGATATCATGATCTAGCAAAAAAATTACTGTATATTTCCTGTTATTTAAAAACATGTACACATACTTTTTCAGATTTTTCTTGTGCAGATTAACTTAATACTACATATTTTTGTTTATTTTCACCATGGTATTTTTTATGGTTTTTGTGTAAGGGTTATTCTAGCAAAAACTGTATGGAGGGATTGGAAGGCAATTTATATAATTTTTGATGGGTGATGGGGTTCTGTGGGTACTTTGAACATTTAGTCTTTACAGAAATATGTATGGGTAGTGCATACCTGCCAACTTCTGCAAATCTCCATGGGGGTTTTTATGCGCGACCTTCCTTGTCAGTCGTGTGAGAGTTCGCGGCGTTTTGCGCGAAGTTTTTTGTCTAATACTTGATGCTCTTTTTTATCAAATACAAACATCTAGGTGTTATAGAAGATTTTACTTTTTATTGAGAGAGGCAAGACATTCCTCTTTTATTGTGTTTTGGGCATTTCTGTTGGTTCTTAAATATATTTTTGGTCAAATAAATCAGTTGTGAACTGTTTTTGGACCATTTTGTGTTTTATGTTCTGTTAATTCTGTTAAATTTTAACTTAGTTTTAACTGTTAAAGGGAAACAAAAAGCAGCGCTTGCTGTTCATCATTATGTTGCTCTTATTTGAATTTAGAGTTGACTGTTTTGGGAAAAATTAAAGATTGTAAGCCTGTTAATGAAACCACTCTCTCTCTCTCCTTTATTGTTTGCCTGATGTACATTTACTGCATTTCTCCTTTTATTCCATTCTTCTATAAAGCAAGCATTACATTTTTGAAATTTTTTTTGCCTTTTTTGATTCAGTCAAAGAGTGGTGTTCTGGGATTTTGAGTGACCTTTCGTGCATTACAGTACCAATATGTTTTATAACGTCGTTAAGGCTACTCAGTTCAACTATGCAAACTCTGCAGAACGGGGAACTTGCAACAACCTAGTCACTGGCATAGCCATCCACGGAACTGTCAAGTGTGGTGCTTGCCCGGTGGTGCTTTCAGCTCGTATCAGGGATTGTGAACACAGGCGTTTGTTTCTGTCAATGGGGAGAACGACTATCCATGGGGGTTTACTATCCAACACGGAGAAAAAAGACCTTCTGTTTTCTCCATGTTGGATAGTAAACCCCCATGGATAGTCTTCTCCCCATTGACAGAAACGAATGCCTGTGATTGTGAACCTTGATTCATAACTCAAGAACTGTTCACTATGATTGCCGGTGGTCCGTCCAGTTACATAACTTTATTTATGTCACCGAAGCCTTCAAAAATCAACCAAACTTGTCATATTTACGATTGTTTACATGCCGGCTTCAATCAGCTGTTTTTCACTCCAATACCCTGTTATCGATGTAAACCCGATTCTGATTGGCTAATATCGAGAATATGGTTAACTCCCTTTCAAGAATTTGGATTATCTCCCTTTCAACAGCCCAAATCGTGTAAACAAACATTTTTTCGTGCGAATTTCTTCAAAATCGTGTTTTATGCCAAATTTTTGTTTCACGATCGTGACATTGTGACAGAAGGTTAAAATTGTGTAAATCACGCCAAAATCGTGAAAGTTGGCAGGTATGGTAGTGCGGTCTGATAAAAACAGCCTCCCCCTCCCCCTGTACATTTATTATTGGAATAGCCTTAAATTATACAGAGATATTTTCTCTTTGTTTTTTACATTGTAATTAATTTTTTTTTATCTAATGCATTTAAAGAGCTTAAAAAGTTATAAATTCCTTAAAAAATCTAAACTTACGTTCCATAACATTGACAATTTTATTGACAACAGAGCTAGTTTTCTCTACATCCTTCACAGTCAAAACAAATATATATTTCCCAACTTTGATGTCTCCTGTTGCCATGGTAACTGCAGCTGATGGATCCTTTATGTCTAATTTGTTACCCCTGTAATAAAAAAACAGGAAAATGTATGAACTTTTAAAATAATTGTAAGAACATGGATTTCATGTACATAAGACATACATATAATTTCAATTGAAACATATACATGTATAATGAAACAAAGTATTGGAACCTAGCATGCCCAGTGTTTTTTGCAGTTGGGGGTATTTTTTTAAGGTACATATGCATACCAATATATCTACTTAGCTTTTTAAAGGGACTTCTGTGATGGGGCAAAAGGAGCTCAAGGAATTGATCACACATTTCGACTACTGTTTTACTTTTATTTTTGAAGTAAACAATACATTTAATTTTTCAAACGTACCTACATGAATGTTTTCATATGGGACATTGAATGTGCATGTTTTCTAATGTACATGAATGGGCATGCTAAGAAACCATGCTTTTCGTTCTCATGTTGAAAAATATTTATCTGATTATCTCCCCTGATTAAATATTTGTTTTTATTATTTTATGATATAATGAATACCTGCTTTGATTTCTAGGTGCAAAATACATGAGATTGTTATAAGCACAATATTTAAAGTACATGTATTTGAATTAGAGATACATGTAAAAATTTAATATGATGAAAAATAGTAATGATGCAATGAATGAGACCCTTTTTGGGCAAAATTTCTGCACGTTAGGGCCTAACTACAAAGCCGTCGCCATCTCTGACCCTAAAACTCAACCTAAGCCTATGTACTGTTGTCAACAATTTACATACACAAGATAGAGACAGCCTTTATTTTTATTTTCAATCCTAGATAAGAAGGGACTATAATGAGTGGATCGCCAGACAGACTCGCAGATGGACATACAACTGTTAGTATAACATATTATCCCCACTTTGTGTGGCATGTTACAAATGTCAAATTATATATAAATTTTAAAAAACAAAATGTACTTTTGTACTACCTCAAATTAGAGATGCAATAATTATTACCCAATCTGTTCCCAGTTATACTCTGTTATTCCTTTATCATCAGTACTATTAGAGGCATCCAGTTTAATACCAGTCAATGGTAGGTATATAGTTTCCATTCCTCCTGCCTCAGCTTTGGGAGGATGATTGACATCTGAAAACAAAAATCAGTCATTATAGTAACTAATTACAGTAAGATTTGGCTATTTTGACAGCTGAGTTTTTTAACAACCTGTCAAATCAAACTTAACAGCAAACATTGTGAGAAGATGTAGAGTTTGACAAGTAACAAATTTTTCAGCAACAAAACACTTTAGATTAGCCATGCAATAGAGGTGATCTTGCCTATAGCTCTACAGTAGAGAGCATCTGATAATGCTAATGGTTTTTGTGTCATTTCTACTCCGTTTGCAACCGTTGAACATGTTGGTACCATTTGTATCATCACTATACCACCAAGCTTTAAAACCAACGATTTGGGGAAATCACTCTAAGCTTCTTGCTTTGGTACTGATTTGCAATATATACACCTCGCCATAAGTTAAGCAACACCTAATATTTTCCATATAATTACACCTTATGTAAGTTAGCTGCATTCTGATTGCTTATTAATGGCCGTTGTATTTCTTGGCAAATACCACCCCACTGTGGTATTTGTTCCGGAGTCATGTGTACCCTTTAATGATAGAGACATTCGGTGTAATTAAACAGATATATCATGAACGTCTGGGTATTTGCCAAAATACAAGTCTTGGGTCTAAATTTCCCTCGCCTTTCAGGCTCAGAAATTTTACTGCCCTGCGACTTGTATTTTTGGCAAATACCCCTCATTATCATGAGATATCTGTTCTTATTACACCTTATGTAAGTTAGCTGCATTCTGATTGGTTAAAGGCTGTTGCGTTTTTTGGCAAATACAATCCCACCGTGGTATTTGTCCCGAAGTCATATGTGCGCTTTAATGATAGAGACATTCGGTGTAATGAAAGAGATATATCATGAACGTTTCAGGCTCCGGAAATTTTACCGCCCCCAGACTTATATTTTTGGCAAATACCCCTCCTTATCATAATATATCTGTTCAAAACAACAATGTCACTGGACATGGATCGAATTGAAAACTTGTGGGATATCATTGGTCAGGAAGTTAATGACAGAACCCCTCCTTGCCAAAATATCCAGGAATTGATACAATTGTAACCAAGTGGCAAAATAAACCCTAGGTAACACTCCATAGTTTAGTCAACAATATACATGTATTAGGAGCATGGTAGATGATCTTTACCAGAGACAGTGTTCTCCCCAGGCCCTTTTAGCGTTGGGGTACCCCTACACTATAATTCTCTATACCGACGCTATCTTCTGTACTACTACACTATCATTTTCACCCCGACGCTTTCTTACTGGTTGATATTTTTCACGTCCTGTATTAGTTTTTTCATGTGATGCCATATTTTTGCTCAGGTAACATGTTGCATATACAATAAACAAACAGTTAAAGGTAAATGTTTCTGCTATTTATGTGACATTTTATTATAATTATAATAACTGTTAAGCTAATAAAGGGTGTTTGTAGTCGATCTGGAATAGAACTTGTGCATTTAACAATGTCACGTGACTGAAGATTGTAAACAATATGGCGACTTCCAGTGGCAGTGCACACGAAGTGAAAATTAATTCACTGCCTAGACCTTGCACGTGGTAATAAAATATTCATGTCGTGATGTTAACATTATCATCTCACTCATTAAGTTTAATGAACACATGTGAGAAGTTTTCATCCTGCGACAAAATTGGAGATTTTTAAATTGTCTATTTTGACAGTATACATGAAATAAAGCCTTCAAATAAACTCAATGAGAGCTAAATCCACTGAAAAACTTTTTCATTTGCGACAGTAAAACCACCGATTGATGTTGGCAAAACTTCAAATACAATACAGTTATCTCTTAAATCTATGATCGCTATGTCTGTTCCCATTGAGTCATAGCCACAGAAATGTTGCAGATGAACTTTCTTTAGAATGGAATGAAGGAGAAACTTGTTTATGATTGCACACATAAAAGGGGGAGGGTCATTTAGTTTATACATGTATGTTAAATACATCCGTTAGCATTTGCACCATGCAATGTACCGTAGGTGGTTTCCTTTGTTTGCTCTAGATTTATTTTTGTTACAATGAATGAAAAACTAGTTGAAATTATGTATTCCTATAACATAAGCATGATAAAGAGATAAATCAAAATAACAAGAGGCTCCCAAGAGCCTGTATCCCTCACCTGGGTCATGGCTGACACAATAAGTCAAAATAATCACAACACTTAAGGTTCTCATTTTCAAATTTGTTTACTGACTGTTTAAGGGTCTCATTTTGAAGTTTGCTGATGTTATATGATCCAAAATTAAACTATGTTCCCCACTGGCAGCTATTTTTGATGGGGCGTAGACCGACTGTCACCTTTCTTGAAGAAGACCATGTAAGGATCATTGTGCCTCACTTTGGTTCCAAATGGAATGGTATTTTAAGAGGANCCCGCTGACTGCCATCTTGGATGCTATGCGGACATGCCAGACACATTTTATGAAGGGGACCAAGTAAGGACCATTGTGACTAAGTATGATTCCAATTGGCCATGTACTTTCAGAGGAGAAGATCTTTGAATATATTTCCCTATAGGGTCCAATGTTAAAAGCTCGTTCCCTCCTGGCGGCCATCTTGGATATGATGTTGAGCACATTTTTAAAAGGGGCCACCTAAGGACCATTGTGACTAATTTTGGTTCCAACTGGCCCAGTATTTTCAGAGGAGAAGATTTTTGCAATATTGTCCAATTTTGGACAAAGTTCCCCGCTGGTGGCAATCTTGGATGACGTGCAGACTTGCCAGACAAAAGTTTTAAAGGGGACCACCGAAGGACTATTGTGCCCAAGTTTGGTTCAAATTGGCCCAGCTGCTTCAGACAAGAAGATGTTTGGATGAAAAGTTTACGATGGATGGACCACTGACACATTGATGGCAAGAGTATCACCATGGCACAGCCATGCAGGTCAGTTATAAAACTATGCAGGCTATGAAGTTAAGATGCTACTTCAATATTTATCTAAGAGAGATGTTTGCATGGTTAGCAACTAACTGGGAGGTGTTTAACATCCTTGACTACCATTGTAGGTCTCACACAGACGAACATTACTACTTGACACAATATAAATTTATATACAATTATTATTTACTTGTGAAATAAGTATAGATTATGAAAGTATTTTTGCAAAATTTGTACAGAAACACTTTTTTGCTCTCGATTATGTAACAAATAATTATTTTTAATAAAGTGATAGCACAGAATTTCTCCCTATGTTCTATTTTTAGTAACAGTGGCCATGTTGTTTGGTCCTCTGACTAACTGAACACATTTTTTAAACTACATACCCTGGTGATGACCCGGGCCAAGTTTGGATCAAATTGGCCCTGTGGTTTCAGAGGAGAAGATTTTTTAAAAAAAGTTTACGACGGACAGAAGATGGACGGACGACGGACGCCAAGTGATGGCAAAAGCTCACCCTGGCATAGCCAGGCAAGTTAAAAATGACAGAAGAGACAAAAAACTGTGGAGTTAATATGCTTGATCCTGTCATTGAAAAGATGCCTATTAAAAACATTTCATACCATATCCCTCTATGATAGTGCAGTGGCACCTTATGTTGACAAATTCATCACCCAGATCATATTACGCGACATGTCGCATCGCTTGGAAATTTGCCCCTACTCTATCACAAAATCCTGGGGAGAACACTGCCAGAAACAAGTTGGTAATATAGGATTAAACACCGTTTTAAAGGAATTTATTGGAGTATAAACGGGACCAATTCACTCACAAACAAATAAAAGTCCTGCGGACTTTTATGATATGTACTCCTATAAATTCCTTTCAAACGGTGTTTAATCCTTATAATTCTTTTGATTTGATGATAAGTAATTAAATTAGTACTTTTATAATGTCAATTGCACATTTTTGTTCTATTTGAATCACTCGGCGTATGAATTTATAAGGTGAACTTAAATGTTGTTCGGTCAACGTCGTCTATCGAAAAATAAACGACTTCAGAAATTGCAAACGGAAGTAAATTCAACCAATCATATCAGCGTATTTCCTATTATTCAAATCATATAAGAATTATCATATTGTATTTGTATCATAAATGATCAGTGAATTTCATTCAGAGACAATCAGTTGATTAGATCTAAGTCGTAAAGCAAACCTTTTTTTCAACACTTTTTAAAGTTAAGTTAACACTCTTTTTTCTGATTTCGTTTAAAGCTTTTTTTTTATGAGACTGGGTGGTTGAACGGATGGGAACAAATTCCTTTTACTTACATTTAAACATTATTGTTCAATTAATTGTCTAATTTATGTACAATTTATACATATTTGAAATCCGAAATTAATTCTTCAAATAAAGGGCTACGCCGAGCGCAGCATGATACGACCGCAGCATGTCGACCACTGAAATTTCAACAAAGGTAGTTTAAAGTGAATGTGGACACAGTAAAGAGCTTGACACAATAATTAGATGGACACAAAAAGAAGCTAGACACAGTTATTAGCTAGAAACAAAATAGGGAAAAAACCCTTTTGATTACTTACTGATAAAAAACCGTAAGAGCTATGCAAAATATGTACTATCAACTAAAACTTTACATCCACAGAAATTCAAAGAAAATATCCATCGAAATCTGATGAAAAATAAAGATATGACACATTTAGAAAAATTGCAATTTTGGCCCCTTTGACCCCTTGTAGCTCCGAAACAGTAAGAGCTACAAAAAATCCGTTGGCATACTACTG
>MJUU01006157.1:9368-20310 GCA_002080025.1 Modiolus philippinarum | reverse complement strand
TTGTATTATATCTTATTCAACATAATCAAACGTTTAATTGCTACTCGCATGCTTAAAATTCTATACAGAACCGGTTATCGTAGCATACCCATTCTCCATGGTGCAATATTGTAGAAATCAAGAAATAGGCTATAGCTACGACGTCACATAGTTTGCAAAGTTTTACTTATGCTGAATTATGCTTTTACACAAATTCTAATAATTTATTACTATAAAACAAACTTTAATATTCGAAAACATGAAAAATCTGGTTTGGATATAGGTTACAAATGCACAATTATTCATTATGCTATTTCCATAGGGGATACCCCAGTGTGACGCAATTCTAAAAATAGATGCAACCGAATTTCAACTCCGGGGGTCCCTCGTATAATTTCTCCGTACTGAGATCTTTCAAATTTCAGAATGAAAAATGGGGGTTCCCATTGCTCTTCTTGGTGAAAATTGGGGCTATAAAAAGGGTCGGTATTTTTATGGAAAATATTTTAAATCCGACCCCTGACATAAACATGTCCGGGATTCAGGTCAAAGATATAAAAATTGAATAAATATTAATGAATTCTAAATAATTAGTGTATAGGTGATTTTATTATAATAAGTTTCCACCAATCGCACGTATTGCAATGATTAATTCTGAATTTCATCTTGGGGTAAAAATCTAGATGCATTCCGAACAACATTAATTCCGCAATTGTAACCTATACGGTAACTCAAAACCTCGGAATGTGACCATTTGTATATTGCAAGTTAGTTCTATGTAATAGGAGCTTTTCTATCTATATTTCAAAGAATAGTACTGATTTATTTATTTTTGAGAATTTTTTCCCGAAGACAGCCCCCTTCCGAAAAATATATCGTCTTCTGGAGACATTACGGTATTATTCTTTCTTGTCCGTAGACATTCTCGTCCTTTTGCCCTGATGATTTGTAGAAGTTGAACAGTCATCCAGTTAGGTGAATATGAAGATCACTTCCATTATCATAAAGCCATATTTGGAATAAAAAACATCAACTACGTCAATTTTGTGCAAAAGTACAATAATCAAAATGACGACTATTACATAAAGTTACAACAGTAAATATGTGTATATAATTATTTATAAATGGTTTCAAATGAAAGAAAAATTCAAAATAAGAAAAAATGATAACAAAGAAAGCAAAATAATAATCAATTAATCAAATAAGGAAAAGGCCAAATAAAACAACGAATTGAAGGGGAGTGGTGAAAACTGCTCAAAACATAAAATACTTTTATAACATATTGAATCGGTGTGTTGCTCTTATAAAAGAATGAACATTTTTGAAAATTTCAATTTTCTGGACATATGTCAGATTACTGTCACCAGCCAATAGCAATACAACAGATATGGCAAAATGTCTCAATTTATTAAATAAAACAAGCCTATCTTCTTCATAAAAACAACATTCAAGAAAGTAATGTATGGCATCTCCATAGGGGTGACCGCAGGGACAAGGTGGATTAGGAACTATATTAACACGATGAAGATCAGCGTTTAAGGAACTACACATGTTCCTTAATCTAGTGTGAATTATATTAATCTTTCTATCCCCAAAACTAAAGTATGTAGGTGGCTTACTGATTTGCAACTTAGTCTTTTTTTTTATAAAAATGCTGATATTTGGAGAGTCCCGAATGTCTTGACTTAGACATGAAATACAGCCAGAATACTATATTTAATATAAATCATTTCAAAAAATACAAGTTACTTCTCGATTTGCCTTTTATGCTAAAGGGGGCATTTTAAGATGTATGTCGTTTTCACGAATTTCTTCAAAATTTTCTATCTTAAAACTAAGATTTTTCTCCTACAAAAACACGTTTCAATTTACAAGAATCTTCTTTGTGTGTTGTATTATATCTTATTCAACATAATCAAACGTTTAATTGCTACTCGCATGCTTAAAATTCTATACAGAACCGGTTATCGTAGCATACCCATTCTCCATGGTGCAATATTGTAGAAATCAAGAAATAGACTATAGGTACGACGTCACATAGTTTACAAAGTTTTACTTATGCTGAATTATGCTTTTACACAAATTCTAAAAATTTATTACTAACACATTATCTTTTCAAGTGGCATTATCCTGTCAATTGGCAGTCCGTAATTCTAAAAAAAAAGCTGTGATCTCTGCATTTTCGACATTTAGGAAACAACCAAAAATGCTTGTGCAATGTTGTAATAAAGTAATTCATCATCATACAAAGCCACATACTTGTGTTTTTAAAATGTTTATATCAACTGTCTTTGCAACATTCACATAAATTGTATCTTAAAAATTGTAAATAAAAGTCGATTTTAAAATTTCAAAACTAAAGTATGATATATATTTATATATGTTATCGGTCAAATATTTGACCAATACATCGCGATTCACTTAATAATCACAGATCCTTCATAGGGACAGGATGTATATTTATATGTATCGGTCAAATATATGAAAAGAAAAATTTGATATATAGTTACATGTATCGGTCAAATATTTGACCAATACATCGCGGGCTCATAATAAGATGAAAACAGGAACATAAAAAATTATATATATTTACATGCATCGGTCAAATATATGAAGGGAAAAATCTGATATATGTATATTATATTTGACCAATACATCGCTGTTCACATAGTTACCACAGATCATTGATGGTAACAAGATGTACATATTTATATTTATAGTGTTGGTCAAATATATATAGAGAAAAAAAAAATAAATTTGATATATATCTATATGTATGGTTCAAATAATCGAAAAAATTGATATATATATATATATTAATATGTATCCGTCAAATATTTCACCAAATCTACAACAAGACGGCATCATATTAGAACAACCGTAAGTATATACAAAGCAGGTGAAAGGTGAACCTAAAGTTTCATTAACTCAGTATTTGTGTTCTTCAATATGCTTATCCCTAATAAGGTTCGTTTATTTAAGGAGGCCGGGTAAAGAAACTTCAACTACATGATTTCGAAATATGTTTTTATAACATCACAGAAAAAAACAATATTTTTTTTACAATAAAATAATGTATCTCTCTTACAACGACAAAGTATTTACTACAATCTATCATTACTTCAAAGTTAACAGCCACAGGAAACAGACAAAACAAAATAACCAATTGTTGTTGTCATTCAGAGACGCCAAAAACTATACCACGAGCGCCGTTAGTTTATTAGATACCTAACTGGTACTTGCTAGAGATGCATTTATAAATAAAACGACAGTAGAGTAGTAAAAGAAGGAATCACAAAAAAATACATAAATCAATATCCAGAAAAAAGGCACTAGAAACAAGAAGACCAAAAAACACGACACACCCACAAAACTCACAAACACTCAAGTTTAAAGCATTCTCAATGTAAACCGGAAGTGACATCATGTGCCTGCGGAACGGTAGTCATCTCCCGCTCCGTAAATGGCACCCGGCCATCACACTTTCAGTGAGTCTATATAGGGTAGTCAAAATCGGTAACGCTAAACCCGGAAGATGTGAATCTACCTAAAATGCCCGTTTTCATTTGTGGAAACGGCCTTTCATATCTATCTGAATCGGTGACGGCGATGGAATTTCTAAGAAGTGACCGAAAGAAACAAATGAACAAACAAAGGGATATGGAGTGAATGTACATGGGACAAAATCCCTATAAATACATGGTAAGATTAAGCAAATGGAACAACGCTTTCATAGTTATTATTCATCTAGAAGTCACCATGAAACCTTCAACAAAGAGCAAACACTCCTACCTAGTGGTAAGTTCAAGACGGCCCCTAGCACCAGTTTGAGCGGACTTCTTTTGCTTAATTTTGAACAACGCTACATCCATGTATCCTTTTTTGTCATGGATGCGGGGTCGTCAACAAGTATTATATATCGGGCAAAGTATTCTTGCAAACACTGTCATCCGTTGCCCTGACAACAAGTTTCTAGGACATTGCTTCTTTTCACAACGTCACTCTATGAAATGCAAGCTTTACACTATCGAAACAGCTTTGAAACAACGACAGTAGAACACCGAAGGAACAAGGGAAGCGATGCCCACAAAAATCCAAGTTCAAAGACATGGCAAAAACGTCAACATAGAAAAACAAAGGCAAAACAGGGACGTGAGACAGCTACAATGTACGCAAATAGAAGGACGACATTAAGACCTAAGGCACTCATAGTGTGAACTCCCATGACAACCGGGAGGGACATCAGGTGCTTCGGAAGGGTAAGAATGTCCTGTCCCACTAGCGACACTCGTCACACTATCTCCGAGGCATATATTGTTTTGAAATATCTGTTTGGTAGCGTATTGGTTAATGTCATTTGCAAATCCTTAGACAAAACCAATTGAAACCCATACATGTTACTTCTCTAACCCTTAAACAGTGCCATGGAAAAATTTTGAAAGTCCTTGGTATTTCTCTATAATGGTATTCATACAATCACAAGGACAAATCTGTAGCACAAACATCACTGACGAAGACAAAACTAAAATTTTACAGTATGATGTACAAGACAACACGAAAAAATAAAGAACTGACAGTGTGAACTCCCATAAAAACCGGGAGTGACATCAGGTGCTCCGGATGCGTAAGCATGTCCTGCTGCAATATCGACACTCGTCACACTACATCCGTGAGTCAATCCAGGGTTGAGTCAAAACCGGTTATGTCAAATCCGTGAAGACGTGAAATCAAGTTGAAAATGTCCGTTGTCATTTGGGACACAGACATGTCATATTGTGCATTTACTCCATATCGTTTCATCGTTTATTTATCCAAGATGGCTGCCAGTGGGACATAGTTTAACATTGAACCTATGGAAACACTTTTAAAGGTTTTTCCTGGGCATATTACAACCATTATATAAAGTTTGACCGATCTAATAAAGCCTGTCTATGTTAGCCAACGTTCAGGTGATCGATACAGACTCTTGTGGTCCTCTTTTCAATATGATCTCGTCCCTAGATATTGAAGGTGTGGTATAAGTAGGTTTTCTTGACGAACTGTCAGTACCCAACCCATAAGCAAGACAGTCTAAATATTGTTTCTTACAAATAAACATAATTAATTTAAAGATACAAAAATACTAAAGTTGCATAATAAACAGTAAAATTTGTTATGTGACTCATGTAGTACACGTTTTTCTCTTTGAGGTAGGTGAAAGTCTTTACAAAAAAGGATCGGCAAATATACTTTATTGGTGTTTTCGACAGGATTATCGAATATACGATTAACTTTTATCTAAGAGTCTAATGAAGTTTTGCAATGTTCCCAGAACTTTCTCTTTTCCTCAACTGCATCCATTATAATCTTGAAATTATACTTCCAGTTGTCGTTATGGCTCACGGAATTTGAAATCTTGCAAAAAATATCTCTGCATTTAGGGTTTTCGACGATATCTAGGTCGCCAGGTTATCGTCTGCCCACCAGGACTATAATTCAATATTGGGAAGAGGAATAGGTGTAATCAGGCGGTTTGGCTTAAAGTTCTAGGATCTGGCTAAGACATTACATAACTAGAAGCTCACATGAGCCTGTATCGCTCACCTGGCGACTGGTTTTATTCATTGTCACCAATAGACCATCCATTTATACTATACATCAGTTCACCAGATGTTACACTGTGTGTGTTTAGGCTCTGAACACCATGTGAAACATGTTTAGCCTAAACATGTTTAGGGAAATGTTTAAATTCTAAACACATGATTTCTAAACATGTTAATTTCCTCATCACGTTTAGACTGAGAACATGTAACACTTTACATGTTTAGATTTAGAACATGTAACATTTTACATGTTTAGAGTTAGAACATATAAAACTTTCCCGCCAATGGTATCATTTTACACAAAGAAAATAGCGTGGTTAGCCATTTTCTATGAAAGATAGGGAACTAAAGTTTATTTTGCAGATATCAGCATGGAACACGGAAATATTTATAGCGAAATTATCATTATTTAGGTAAGTAGCAATCAGAAAACTAAAACATGATTGTTTTAATGAATATTTACATATATACGCTATACTGTTGGACATTCCTTGAGCTATATTAATATGAACATTCCGTAACCTATATTGTTGGACGTTCCTTAAACTATATTAATGGACATTCCGTGATTTATATTGATGGATATAATTATAAGTAATATTTGTAATAAATATATACGATTTGTATTCTGCATTCTGTTGTATTTCATTATGCTTCCAAACTATAATTATCTACTAATAATAAAAACAGGGACCACACAATTATATAAATCTAGTGTTGTATTAAATATTGTGCAAGAATATGAGATGTTCCGAAGAAATAAGGTTTATATTGTTGGTTTTCATCTTGAAGTAATGGGTTTCATTGAATCAAATTTAGTTTTTGATTTGTCTTGGCTTGTAAGATGAGATGCTGAGGCTTATTTTTTTTGTGGGCAAATACAGATAAAATGTTATTTTGTGCAGTCAGTTTTCAGGCAGTGTAAATATTTCTGTATAGAGAAGTCTTATGACCTTTGATCAGCATCAATGTCTAAATATTCAAGACTAAGATGCACCGACAAACTCTTCAAAAGTTATAAGATTTATGATAAATGACCTGAACACAGTGTCTAAACATGTTTATAAGCTAAACACATAAAACCTAAACACGATTAGACTGTAAACATTTTCCTAAACATGTTTAGGTTCAGAACATGTTTAAAATCTGTTGCAAGAATAGTGTTTAGGAAAACGTTTAGGCCCTTAACACACTTTTTACAGTGTATATTTTCATTCTTGGATGAGGTACAAACTAAAAATCTCAAACTTTGGAAGGGATCACCCAAAGACAATTGTAACCAAGTTGGTTCCAATTGGCTCAGTAGGTTCAGAGGAGAAGACATCTGAATGCATTTCCCATAGAGTCCCTATGTTAAACTATGTTCCCTGTTGGCGGACATCTTGAATGAGGTATGAACATAAAAATCACAAACTTTGAAGGGAAACATCTAAAGACTATTGTAACCAAGTTTGGTTCCAATTGGCTCAGTGGGTTCAGAGGAGAAGACATTTGAATGCATTTCCCATAAGGTCCCTATGTTAAACTGTGCTACACGCTGGCAGCCATCTTGGATGAGGTAAGAACGTGAAAAACACAAACTTTAAAGGGGACCGCCCAAGGACTATTGTGACCAAGGTTGATTCAGTTTGACTTGGTAGTTTCAGAGAAGATCTTTGAATACATTTCCCATAGGGTCCTTATTTTAAACTATGTCCCATGCTAGCGACCATCTTGGATGAAGTACAAACATAAAAATCACAAACTTTAAAGGGGATCATCCAAAGAATACTGTGACAAAATTTGGTCCCCATTGGCTCAGTGGTTTCAGAGGAGAAGATCTTTGAATGCATTTCCCATAGGGTTCTAAACTATCTTATCTTGTTAAACTATCTTCCCCGCTGGCGGCCATCATAGATGAGATGCCAACCTGCTGGACATATGTAGAAATTGTAGTTCTGGAAAACCTCAACACTTTTGCAATTCACATTTAACCTTTATCTCAAACAATTTTTGAAATGAAAGTAAAACGTTAAAAAATTTTGAAAATTCAAAGAAAAAGCGGCATTAACTCCTATGTGGGTTGTCAAATTTTCTTCAAAATTGCAGGACATGAAGATCTTTTTATGCTTACCATTTTTGTTACATAAACTTTACTTCTATCTTCTACCATTTTCAAAATATAAGACTAAAAGTAACGAAAAACTGAATTTTTTATGGAAAAGGGGCAATAACTTCAAGACGGGTAAACGGATATTCTTCAAAATTGCAGGGCAGGTAGATCTCATCATGCAAATTATTTTTACCCTGTCAGAATTTTGATAACTGTAATGGTTCTTAAGTAATTTGCAAAAAAATGGCAATTTACCCCTATGTTCTATTTTTAGTAACAGCAGCCATGTTGTTTGGTCTACGGTCATGAAAATCACAAACTTGAAAGAGCATACTCTGGTAATGATTCAGGCCAAGTTTGGTTAGTACTGGCCTAGTAGTTTCAGAGGAGAAGATCTTTGAATAAAAGTTAACGGACGGAAAGACGGACGGACGACGGACGCCGAGTGATGGCAAAAGCTCACATAGCCTTTGGCCAGTTGAGCTAAAAATTGGACTGTTAAAAAGTTTCTTGTTAAAAGAAAACTGAAGCAAATCTTACAAATCTAGCCAAATGTCCAATAACGCTCTTTCTGTTTTAGCAATTGATTAGACATTGCGAGTTTCACTCAACTGCAATCATCAGCTATGTTTATGTATACCGGAATCTAGTTAACTGTTGATACAGTCTGCGTCGTAAATTATGAACCATTTTTGTACAAATTACTAGTATATCCACGTAATATAACATTATGTTATGCTAAGGCCTTTAGATATATTTGTTCTGAACTAAATTGTAAAGAAACAGTTTCAATTCCGAGGGAATTGCCGGGTATTAATATAATTCAATATTTGATTTGAAATGTGTATGATTTTAAAATTGTATGAATTTCATTATGATATTTGGTGAATGTCTGCAGTTAAGAGGGCGCATGAAGCAATAGCCCTTTTCATAAAGTGCTGTTATCTTTTCCTGGATTGGAACTATTATGGAGATATTAAACAAATACAAAATAAGAGTTATCCTATAATTTCTGTAAACAGAAATCTAAGATAATGAGTTTTAAATTATTGGTCTTTAGGTGTGTAACTGATATTTTTCCCGTGACGTGACAAATGGAAATGGCCAGCTACTGAAACGTGTCTGCTTGATTTAAATTCACACCCTCCTACCTCGCAATGTTATACTAGAATACGGAACTTTTGAGTCGTGTTTAATCCGGAATAAGTTTTATATTTATACAAAAAAAAATCAATACATCCATTCATTGAGAGGGAATCACTAATTAATTAACACTGTTGAGCTAAGGGTGATTTATATTGCATCAAATGTAGCACTTCAGGTTAATTGTTTTTCGTCAAATAAAATTTAGTAAAAGAATTGTCATATAGGAAAAATTATAAATGCTCTTCAATTTCATCAATAGGTTTAGAAATCCAGTATTCCTTCGTACTGGCATCTGAAGCTATCGTTTCCGCCTTCAATTACACGATAGTTCCTATCTCGAAAGTCCCGTATCGGCTCTTATGGGTTATTCATTATGATTTTTCAGTAGTACATCTGTTTTGCATATGCTACAAAACTAGTCCGTGAAGTTACAATATCGTACAGCATGCAGGGATCCACAACCGGCAGATGATGTATAGAGATTATTATATGGCATTTTTCATATCATCATAGTATCTTCATATCATCCAGAGACATTCATATTAGCCCGAAAATGCCATGTCGAATGAGAAACACCAAACAGGAGGGAACTATCTGTTGAAATGTGATAAAACACACACGAAAGAAAAAAGCGAGGTGGCAAAAGCCCTTTTCCTGGCTATACTCATAAGTGAACATTTTATTTTTAAATTAGTAAAAAGTGAGTGGTTTACATTGAATTTGTTTAACATAATAAATCCCAAATACTGAAGTGATGTCCAAAATGAAACCAACATGCGCACTTTGAAACAAATTCCGTTGCAAACGACACTGACTAAATGGCACACATTTTACAAATGAAGAATTTTGTTTAACATGATTTCATTTTCTATGAAATAAAAAGAGTAAGACTGGTTGATATGATAAATAATTTATGATATGACCTTCGGCCATCCGGCTTATATGGATGTCTCGGGATGATATGAGATATGATATGAAAAATGCCATATAATATTCTCTATATAATTTCGGCATTATATATGTGTTACGTTTGTACTTATGCTATGTACTGTGTATAATTCAACATTTCGCAACTTTTATAACTTGAAATTCAACGCTATTAGCATGCCAAATTGGGATTTATTCATACATTCTGTTTCTTCATCATGCGGTGTCAGCAATGGAAAGTAACAAAGCTGGAATTTAATTTATTTGGAGATGGTGAATAAAAGGATATGGAGTAAATTGGAGTCCATTCTACAGCAGTTAGAGATGAACAACTCTGTCTGACCGTACATATACGTTTGGCCTGCGGATTACAATTAATTTCTTTCCTGCACATGTACAAGTTAACCTCGGCCACAGTATAAGAATTATTTAAATTACGCCAGTTAAGAAAAATATTAAAATTAAGAACAAATAAATTATTGTGCCTTTAAATATAAGATGAAGGGTTTTACAGATAAGATACCATGTAAATGTGTTTTCTGAATAGTTGTAAAGACATAATTCACAGTTTTAAGGACATGCCAGATGACTGTATTATTCCCTTAGATAAGAACATGTTAAGGGGTTTCGGACTCAGCACGTATGTACATGTATACCACGGTGGTTCAAAATTAATTCTTTCACCTGCCATACGTATCCCACGCTGGCGTTAATATATGCAAATCTATTTATCTGAATGTTGATTTATTTGTTGCCTTTTACGCAATTTGCGGCAACTGGTTCTCTTCATTTATATATATAATGAACAATCATATACATGTATATCATCTTTATTTTGAACGGTGAATATCTTACTTACATAATAAAGAATCAATTATTCACCATTGAATAATCCCTAAAAATTACAATATCCATGGAATAACCCTATTATTCACTGATGAATAACCCCGAAAAGTTGCAACGTCTGTGGAATCATATTTCCAATGTTTGTTTGGTATAAGAAAACAGTTCGGTGAATATCTCAAATTGTCAACTGCACAGAGGTTATTTCCCTCCAGCTAAAGCAGTCGGGAAATAATCTCAGTGCAGTTTACAATTTGGGACATTCACCTCTTTCGAGGCCCGGGTTTCGAGGACCATAACTGAATATTATCTGTATGTTGGACAGTAAATATCTTATATTATCTATATGTTGAACTATGAATTAACTAATATA